>CM070704.1:16345755-16520755 GCA_036346265.1 Melocanna baccifera | reverse complement strand
TGAACCGAACCTATAATTGACAGCGAGCACAATGAGGAACTCAAGAGTAAGAGAATACAGGGACTCAGATGCGAGGCCTGGTTAGATCTCCAATGGAACAACCAAAAGTGTTGGTAACCCCTGTGCTAATAATAACTCTACATATATGCATACGTTTTAATGTGTAACGTTAGGAGTTAATCATGCATGTAATGCTAGGAGTTAGACATGCATGTAACCGTTTGGAGTTAATCTTGCACTAAGTACTGCTCTATAAAAGGAAGAAGAACGCTGCAGTTTGGTGCAAAGGCAGTACAAAATATTTTGTCTCCTCTGTGTTCGTGTGTGTTCTAGAGAAGAAACAATGTGCGAGTTCTCTCCAGGAGTTAGGCCAACATTTGGTATCAGACCGAGGTGCGAGGAAAAGCTCCCTAGCGATAACTCGCTGGTCGGCGTGATGGCGTGCACAGCGGCACGTGTCAGGTGAAGGTGCACAGGTGCTGACGATGAGTCGACTGCAGCACCATGCGCTCAAAAGCACGGCGGTGAAGGTCCGCGCAGCCATGGCGAGGTCAGGGCGGTGTACCATAATCGCACGTGACATGCACATTGGGGTGACGACGTGATCGCTGTGGTGTGGCGACGACGAGCAGCATAGGTGGGCTGCAAGGCGGGGGCGGCGTCGACGGCAAACGACGTTCTTCCACCACCAGCAGTGTCTTAGTGTAAGATGTCGTGAACACGGTGATGTCTAAAGCGGCGACAGCATCATCAAAGTGTGTGAGTGAGGGAGATGGCACAGTAGGACTGTTGCATGTGTCATTTATGAGTTGTTTGTGCACGTAGAAGGTGTGTTACATACGTGCGCATAGTCGTATCGTGCTCGTGCACGTAGATATGTCAGTGCATGATGTAATGTGTGTGAGTTCTTGTAGTTGTGTCCAAGTTCTCATGTGTATATGTTCTGATAAGAGTCTCCGTCGCCGTCAAGTTGTGTCATCAGCGAAAGACAATTGAAGCTGAGAAAGAAATCAAATTCGTCGGTAAGGTGTGTCACCGACGGTGAAGAAGTGAAAGGCATCAGCAACCTGCTAGGGAGTGTGGGTGGCAAAACTCCTTGCAGAACTGACAACTGAAGACCAACGAGCTCTGATTAGCATCAAGGACGTGCACAGGAATTAGGGCGTGCACAGGGATTAGGGGGTGATTGTTGGTAACCCCTGTGCTAGTAATAACTCTGCATGCATTCATACGTTTCAATGTGTAACGCTAGGAGTTAATCATGCATGTAATGCTAGGAGTTAGGCATACATGTAACCGTTTGGAGTTAATCTTACACTAAGTATTGCTCTATAAAAGGAAGAAGAATGCTGCAGTTTGGTGCAAAGGCAGCACAAAACATTTTGTCTCCTCTGTGTTCGTGTGTATTCTAGAGAACAAACAATGTGCGAGTTCTCTCCAGGAGTTGGGCCAACAAAAAGAACTGGCCTTTCTAAAATCTAATAGTGTGGAATCGCATCAAAAAACCAGGAGAAGGGTTCAATTCATGAATGAGATCGGAGGAACAGCAAGATGAAGGAATGGGCAAGAGGGAGAAGAAGCCAATCACGTACCGTCTCTCTTCACCGTTTTGCCCCACGCGACGCCGGTGAGGAGGGGAAGGAGGGGTAAGGAGCGGACAAGTGACGCCACGGCCATGGGTGATGGGAATGTGTAGCTCACTAGTGCCTCACGAGTCAGGACTAGCTGAGTGTTCATACGTTGTTACGAAATATCATACAAATAAATTTTATTACGTTGCGTATGCAATTTTACTCGTCCGAAAAAGCCAATCAAAAGTAGCAAAAATCTCTTCCAGCGACTCAAACAAACTCGCCCAGTCTAACTGATTTTATCATGCCCTGGTCCCGCTTCCCACAACTTTCATTATTGTTATTACCTGGGATGACAACAAACACAATTCATACCTGCCCTGCTAGCCACTTGTTCACAAATGGGGAATGATTTGTTATAGAACAAGGGTTGCATGCTAGGTTCTAAAATAGCAGAGCCCAGAATACCAAAGTTAATCAAGACAAACATGATGCATCCTCTAGTATTTAAATTAGACATGATTAGGTGGAGTGTGGAAGCAAAACTCTAGGGATATTATAGATTTGACAACACTACTAATAAGAGATAGATTGTCATTCGAATGCAACATAATAAGAATGGATCACACAAAAAGACGAAAGATTCTAATGAAAGGTGTAATACCCGTAAGAAAAGAACAGCAAAAATAATTAATCTCAAGCCGCAGAGCCCACCGAAAGGCAACATCCATTTTCAACCCCAAACTGAAGCAACAGTGCCCAAGCCACCCTTCGATCGAAGGTATGCAAAGACAGAACATAAGACCAGTATGGATAAGAGCAAGGCGGCTAGCTGCAACCAAAATGACAAGACTGGCTTGGGAGTGGTCCGAAAACCACCTCCCCCTGGAACACAAAAGAAGCCTTCCCCAGTAATTCACACATCCAGTCTCTCCCTTATGTATTCGCAAGCACCACAGAACACCAACCACCCACAGACATGCCCAGCTAAAGGAAACCATCACCAAGACCCCAAGCATAGCCACAAGCTCCACAACCATCACCCATTTCCAGTGCACCTTCGGCCAGAGGCCAGAAGGTGAAGGTCAGAGCGCCACCGCAATTAGAAGGAAGGAAAGAGCTACAAGGAAGAGAGGGGGACCAAGGAGCAGAAAAGGGAAGCATACAAGGAGGGACCACCGCAAGTCCACCATAGCCGACAAGGACCAACCACATCTTCCTCCCCGACAGCGACCACGTTAGGAAGACCCTACAACCCTCGAATCCCCACCACTTCCTTTTCCAGCCCGACCACCAAGTAGGTCACCCTCCTCTTGTCATCTTTTGCCTTTTTGGGATTTTTGTTCGGACCCCATCCAACACCTCGGCCACAAGTAAAACAAGCAGGAGCATATACTCAAAATAGAAGTAAACAGAGGTAGATGGGTAGCACTGTAGGGTGGAGTGGACCAAGTAGAACCATGTCGCACCATCACCAAACCCAGGAACTGCCGACGTATGCAACAGCCACGGCCCAATCCGCTCGGATCTAGGCCGAGCCGAAGGGGAGCCGAAGGGGACTGAAGAGGAGCAGTAGGCGAGGCGGCGGCCGAGTAGGAAGGTGCAGACGGCGGTAGAAGGAAGCGGCGGTGATAGAGGGAGCTAGGCGGCGGAAGTAGGAGGCGGCGCATGGAAAGGGAAGAGAGGGGGAGAGCCAGGAGAGTGAGGCGGCGGGAGAAGCAAGAGGAGAAGCAGGCGGCAGCAGATGGAAAAAAAAGGAATCGGGTGAAGTAAGGAAGAGGAGAGAGAGAGTTAGATGAGGTAGAAGGGGAGGAGAAGCCACAGGCTGCCGTGCGGGCCGCGTGGGCCAGTGGGCTGTGCGTGCGCATGAGGCCGTGAGGCCCATCGGCTAGTTGAGCCGCAACCAAGAAAAAAAAGAAGAAATTAAAGAACGGGGAAGGGCGTGAACCCATAAGTCGGCCGGCTTGATTAGAGAAAGAGAAGAAGGAAAAAGTAAAGGAAAGAGGAGAAAAGATTAAGTTCATGTAAATGAGATTTTTGCGCGATTATAGATGGCGCAAGCCTTCATTTATGGTCAGTTGGGTACCAAAGCATTAGAAAGGTGTCCGATATTAAGAAGGTTGTTGGATCGAGTTGCATGTAGGAACATTGTCGATTGTCTACATGTAGAGCCGATGTCATTTGCAGGTTTTTGTGATTTGCTCTGTTGCGTTAAGACGGATGACGCTTACAGGTGAAGGCCCTGGTTTGGCACCCTCCACGTACTGTCCACAAGATTGACCAAGAGGAGGTCCTAGTTTGACACTCTTCGCGCGTCGTCCGCAAGAATAATCAGGCAAGTACTTGGTAGAATAGTGGATTGTGGTGAGTGCCTGATATTTGTTTTGGCGATCTATGCCTTATACCATTTTATAAAATGATATCTCTACTTATCGTTGATTATATTGCCACGAGAGGTGGATGTGACTGTTAATTACGTTGAGATAGCATTGCATCGTATTGCATATGGGTGCTAAAGGTCTACAGTGCGTAGACATCCCGCGGTGGTGGGATAAACACCTACCTCGATAGGCACTCTACGGGGGTGGAGTTGGAGGAGAAGTGATTTTGATTACCGACAGGTTGTTGCATCATTGTTGCAATCATCATAACATAAGTTGCATAAGCTAAACCGGAAAGGAAGTCATGTAACTATTCCGGTAAGGTCGGTGAGAAAAATACATGACTAATCTGGGGTGCTTACAGAGAGACCTACTTCGGTAGGTAATTCACGGAAGTAGAGGTTGTGGCCCTTATGAAAGAGAGCGGGGCACGAGTGGGCCATCGATGGGTGGACACTCAGCTTTACCGGTATGAGCTCAGAGACTGCATTTGGGCATAACATTGCATGGCATTGCACTGCACTGCATGGAAGAAACTGGTGATTACAGAACAGTTACGGAGTTTATATTGCAATTGTGCAAGATAAGTGATTTACTGATAGATACAAGGATTGTCTTGCTTAGACAATTGCATTTGTTTTGTTGTCACCATTATTCTATTTTGTGTTTGCGGGGTTTTCGGACTCACCTTTGCTTTGTTGTGTTTTTTTAGGCATGTGGTGAAGGCGACATGCACGGGTGGGAGTAGCACAGTTATCCCACGTACAACAGTAACTCACCTATCACTTATAGTTGTTATTTTTTTAGCCTGGTTTAACACAAGTACTTTTTTGGTATTCGGCAAATTCATACCTCTGCTGCGTTTAATGTCAAGTATCTATCATTTGCCGTTGAGTGATGTTTAAACAGAGGAATTGTTTCGTGAGTCCAGTGGCAAAAGACAGAACTGGCAGCATCATAAAGTAGGTGGTAGCATTTTGGGCTCAGGGAAGGAGCCGGAGTGTTACAAAAGGACTATTACATGTCTTAGAAGATTGGCCAAAATTGCAGCACCTCTTGTTAATTACAACTTACAATCATATGCTACCGAAAACTATAGGAGCCAAAAAAAATTGTTTAGCTGGTTCAAAGTCAATTATATGCATATCATTATATTATTGTCTAAGATACTACAAAGTCATAGCTATATTAATCTGCAAACCTAGGAATCATACCTCAGCTATGTTAGGAAGAATGAAACAATATAACACTAAATAAAAAAAGAGAAACCGTCAGATCGTGAAGCTAATGGAATGGGTTTGTGGTGAGATGATGTCATTCAAGAAAATGGATACCAGATTTTTGTTGAGATGTGTTGTCCATTGAGACTACTGTCACTCACTGCAGAGACTTCTTGGTGAGACTGCTCAGACTTTGTTGATGAGGACTCTCCATCAGAGTTCTTGTGAACTAATTGCTTCATTGGATAGCCATTCTCGGACAGGAAATCCTATTCACACAGAAGTGATTTGGTACATTTGTTATTCGTAGCTCTACAGTCTGTGATTCAGTATCCCACTATGTTGAAATTGAACTTACATAGTTGGGCATGGAATGGATTGGGTATTCCTCCATTTCTCGTAAAAGAAATACCATCACCTGTAGGCATTACTCAAGCTCCACCAACAAAAGCACATAATTTAAGAGAGGGGAGCTTAGGGATTAGTGACTCAAACAAAGGCAAAATGATGGGACGCCTAGGAAAAAATTGAAGGATTAACCACATACCTCCTTGTCATTCTTTTCTTTGTTTTCCTTTGATTTCTTCAGGTACTCTATACATACAAAAGGAGGAAGCAGAATTATTGATGTACCCAAGGTGCAAAACAAACCAACTGTAAATATTTATTGCTCAAACCCAGAAAGTCAGATCCAAGTCGTATGTACCTTGCAGTACAGCTCAATGTACAATCCTAGCACTAAAGCAGAGTTTGTTTTGCTATAAATCTGTCTAGATCAGCATAAGGCCATGTTCTTTTCAGCTTTTGACTTCTGTTACAGTACCTACCTTTCAAACGGAGTATTTTTTTTAAAACGGGGTCTACAAGTTAATTGTAGTATATTTTAAAAACCTAATATCTGTACCATCAAAAATCACAAGTGAGTATCTCTTTTTCCGTAATCTCTATCGCAAACAGCCAAAAAGCTATCAGTCGCAGCCAAAAAGAACAGACCCTAAGTAGGCCGATTGCCTGCCACAGCCACACTGCTACGACATGGCTATGTGGTAACTAGAGTAAGCAAGAGGCGAGCTAACCCTACTGGGGATTTGGCGGCGGTAGAAGACGGAGTCGGAGGTGAAGTTGGTGTGGTAGGGCAGCAGCGCGTGGACGTAGATGGAGTAGCGGCCCTCGTGCCCCTGGAAGAACCGCTCCCAGAGCGGCGCCAGCGGCAACGGGCGGCTCGTGAGGAACATAAACACCACCTTGGGGACACGCCGGAACGGGTACCCACGCACCTGCGGTACGAAGGACGTGCGCCAGAGCAGCTCCTCGTCCATCATGGCGTGCCGCACGCGAGCCGGGGGCCGCGTCCACCGCTCCAGCTCCTCCGCGCGAGACGGAGGCCCTGCATTCACCGGAACAGCGCAGTGCGGCGCCGCAGCGTGTGCCATGCCATGTACATGTCGAATGCCAACAGGCCCACGTCGATCAGCAGGAACCCCAGAAACACCTTGAGCATCCCCGTCGGGAAAACCCTAGCCTGCCCCTGCGCCATCCCGCCACCGCAGCATCCTTCACGTCCTCCATGGATGCCATCCGCGCCTGCATCGTGGCGGTGCGACTCGACACGAGCCAATCTTCTCGCTAGGAGTAGACAAAATCTCCCAGATTTGAGGCCAGGTGCGGCATCTCCAGCCGTTTGAGGTGACATTCAGTGTTCTACCTCTCTATGCTCCCCCTCAATCAACTCCTCTCTCTATGTGGGCAGAGAAGCAACAAACGTGAGAGAAGGGAGGAGGCAAAAGAAAAAACGTGGTGGTGGCTGCCGTGAGGAACACAGTGGCAGAGGAGGAGGGGGACCGCGCGATGCCGCCTCCGCAGGAGAGACAGGAAGGAGGTCGAGGTGGCGATGGTGCCACGGGGGAGGCAGAGGGAGGAGCGGTGAGGGTGCTGCGCGAGGGGAGGAGTGGGGTTGGAAGGTCGGCGGGGATGAGCGCTTGCGGCGGTGAGGAGAAGTGCAGGGGGTAAGGCGGCGGGTGCGGCTTATATGGGGCGGAGGAGCTTGCGATTTCTCAGTTCGATGTGATGGCGAGATGGACGTGCGGAGCACGAGATGCTGCTGTGCACGGCGACGAGGCTGTAGTTCGAGAGCGGAGGCGGAGCCGGTGCTGTTGGGGCAAGGATGGTATCGACGCAAGCAGCGACATGGCTAAAGGCCAGGGGTGCAAATGGAAAGAATATTTTTCGACTGTCCGTCCGTTTGTTTTAATTCAGATAGAATTCAGAGCAAACTTTCAAATATCTGTAGATTTTACCGGATATGGAAACGGATTCAGATATTTTTTGCTGGATACGGAAACGGATTCAGAACAAACATTATCCGACGGATACAGAGTTTGATTCAGGTGTTCTTTTACTTGTTGGAAAGATTATTTCAAAACCTATTTAATGGATAAGGCTTCATCTTCAAATACATCACGAATCATTTGCTATGACCGAAGCAATGTGATGACTGTAAAATCTAGTTTCATTTTTGTGTGAGTTCGAGTCTAAAACAATATAGGGTTAAGTTGTATTCGGTTTGGGGACCATATGAACGTCCCAAAGGGCTATATAAGCCTTATAATCGTAGCCTTGTAATCGTAATCCTTACACATGTGATAAATATGGTTTTTTTTTCGCGCATCATCCGACTAAATATTCGCGATCGAGACTAACCGTATTTGGAGCGGCATGTATTCGCTCCATATTCGTGACCGAGAATATCCGTATTTGTATTTGGTATTATCCGTGTCCGATTCTGACTCCGATAAAAAAATATGAAAAAGGATACGGAATGAGCAATATCCATCTGTATCTGCTCCGTTTGCACCCCCTAGCTACAAGGGGCGATGCTCGCGTCGTCGCGCGGTCAGCGTGTGGATGACACAAGCAGGCGGGCCGGGATGCCATGGGCCAAGGGAAAAGGGAAAAATATGCTGGCCCTAGGGGAAAAGAGAATAGAAGATGGTTGAGCTTTTTCGGTTTTAGCCCAACTGGTATTAGGATTTTTTTAACTTTCTAGTTCTAATTTTGATTGAAATTTTTGTGCGGTGATTTTAAATTCAAATTCCTATTCGGCTTCGTTTTGATAGGATATAATTTTTGAATTTGAGCTTTATGAGGTTCTTATTTCATTCGGCTGTTTGCTTCGAATTCAACACTCCACAATGAACTCTAGAAAATTAGAATAACGCCGGGACACAACAAAAAAGTTTTAAAATTTTCATATTTCTCATGCATTTGAATTGCACTACGATAATCAGGATGTCCAACTTTGCGCACAGAAATTAACAAATACTTTTACTTTACACCAAGGTTGAGCAATATTTAGTTTCACTTGGCACAAGCCAAGGCAGTTTGGTACGCGTGTCGATGCGGCAGTTTGTCCACGTCAGATTGGACCCTAGACCCTCGGGAGGCGACGTCGAGACGGAGAAATAGAAAGCTGCAGCAGGGAGAAAGGTCGTGCTGCAATTTGCTCTTAATTTTACATTAAAATATAAAATATATCGTATTTTTAGACAAAACCATTCAAATACCGTGACCAGTTAGTCGCGGACGATGACTCCCAGGCAGAATCGCAGCCATGGTGCTGCCACCGGCAACAACGAAGACGTCAAAGATAGATTACATAGGGTTGTCATCGACCCAGATGGTCATGAAGATCAATGCAAGGAAATAGGATAATTATGGGCATGTTTGTGTAAGAGCAATTGCATGATTGTAACCTCTAGCTGTTTGATCACCCTGTTTATGTAGCCAAGATTCTAAGGTGGTGATCGTTTCGGCTTCAGCTTCTAGTTTCAGTTTTTTTTCACTATTCACTACACTATCAACTAACTCAGCTATAGTAAAAAAAAGACAACTACAGTTAAAAAAGCCAAAAACCATCGCTAAAACGATAACCACCGTACATCAAATCAGATGAGGCTAAAATAGTAGCAGAAATGAAGTGCAGGTAAACTAGCAGCTCACTATTATGCCCTTTGTTCCTTGTAGCTACTACCTCCAGTGGCTTACATACATGAAAATGATATGAGTAGATTTATATCAAAAAATATTTTCACATGTTATAGGGCCTGTTCTTTTTGACTGTAGCTGATGGTTTTTGGCTACAGCTGATGCCTTTTTAGCTGTTTGCGACAGAGATTGCAGAAAGAGAGATACTCGCTTGCAATTTTTGATAGTACAAATATTAGTTTTTTAACGTGTACTACAATTAACCTGTAGACCTCATCTTAAAAAAAATACTCCGTTTAAAAGTTAGTTACTGTAACAAAAGCCAAAAGCGGCTTTTAGAAGCCGCAAAAGAACAAGGCCATAATTTTATAAGGTTTTATAAATACATTAGGATATAAATTAGTAGTCAAAGTTGCATTTTGAAAACTGTATCAATGTCCAAAACGTCACTCTTTTATGATCGTAGGGACTAGGGAGAGCATACACTGCACCAAATGGTTTGCTACAGTAAAGTAGAATTGCTGAAAAAGGAGGTCAGCAGGCGTACGAGCTAGAGCTGAAAGAGAACAAGTGACGGTGGAATACACACTCACTCAACAATCCAAAAATGTAATGTGCAAAGATTTTAAACAAGTGACAAGAGAAGTCAGACCTCAATGCAGCGAAGAACTATACTAGTCTCAAGTTCCAGAAAACAACTGTAACATCATTTTGCTTGATCAGCACCCTAGGTATGCCTCAGCATTCAGAAGTTAACACTGAAATCAAGTCACAGCAGGTCTAAAATTAGTCGGTCACTAAACTACATCTTACATGCATTACCCTTCAAACGTTGAACAACAATATAAGTTCACGTTGCCTAACGTTGCGATCACATCAGTTATAGGGGAACATTAGTTACACAATTGATATCCTCATGGACAATATATTGGCAAGCAAGCATCATCAACAAGTGCAGTAGCATGCCAAAGTAAAGTGGTTGTTCAGTTTTACACCACGGGCTAAAAAATCAAGTCACAAGATCACAGCAGCAAGGATAAAATCGGCACTTGACAGGCCAAAACGCAAGAGACACAAAAAAAGGCATTGCGAGCACTTGGGTATCACACACACTTAATATAACAAGATAAAGGTGTTCACACGGCACCTGAACATGCTGCCATTGTAGCTAAATTGACGTAGAAAAAAATATACACCGACTAGGACTGACATCATATCTGACTTGATAATACTTGACAAAGGAAGTGGGCCATCTAAAACGCACCACACCTGTCAGGAATTCAGAGCACTCAAAACAACAGTTCAGATCCTTCGAACTACATATGGAAGATAATGTTACCTGTTCAACACTTCAACTAATACAGGCAGCACGCTAGCATATATTCTAACCAGGCAGTCATCTTATGTAAATAGCAACATTTCAGCTCCATCACCCTTAGTGTTACATTTATTGTACAGCGTTTCTCGATCAGTGATGGTAAGCTACTATTCTGATCTAGTATGAATGAACATGGCAATCGAAATTTCATAGTTGTATAAGTATGCGCATTCCAAAGAGAGAGAACCACCCTTCAAACATGGAATCAACATAATATTCCATAGGTCCCAATTATATAACAGTTGCAAACTTAATTTATTAACAACCGAGGGATGGATCATGCAAAGAAAAATAACCAAGCAGGGCATCACAGAAACTAACTGGATTTGATTACTCCCACGCTCTAAGGCAAACTAGTACCTGTAGTTTAGAAGCTTGAGTAGGGAAAAATGTGGTGTGTCTCCAATTTTCCAAGCACCTTCCTGAACTGCATCGACCCGAGGTGGATCATGAAGACACCATCATCTGTCCTTAGAAAGATCACATTGCTCTCCTCAGCAAACCCCACTATCGATAGAGGCGAACACCCTAGGGGAAGAAATTTGTCCGATTGAACAGTTTTGCAGAGCATCCATTTCGCAGGACTGTCACAATCAGTCTCCCTTTCCCAGAATTGGATGCTAAGTTCAGCTAAAACGGCGAGACCGAGCCGGCCATCCTCTGCCGGCATGATCTGACACTTGAAACTATCGTCAAGATTTGCATCCAGTGGTGTCTCGAAAAAGGTTAGGCTCTGCCTGTCCAAATCAAATTGAAGGATCCCGCCGTCAGCAAGAAACCAGTAAATGGCATTGCCTACAAGGGTGCTTGGCCTCAGTGTTAACCAGCAAATGGCATTGCCTACAGATGGGAAAGCCAGCGTCGAGACTGAATGGGCCCAAACACCAGATTCCGACGAGTAGACGGAGGCGAACGCTCCTCCCCAGTTAGAATCGGCGAGTAGCGCGACCAGGAGGAACAAGCGGCGGTCGTCCGCAACAGGAACCACCGCCGCGGAAAGGAGCAGAAATCCCGGGTCCAGGGAGAAGGGTACGCGTCGGCGGTGGCCGGCCATGGGGTCGAACACCAGGAACTCGGCGCACGACTTGTTCCAGCCAAGGACAAGCCCTTGGCAGTAGCTCAGGTACGGCCACCTCCTACAGACCCCCATCCCGGCGGCGCCTTGCGGATCCAGGTAGAAGCGCGAGGCGGGGATGCGGTCGGGCGGATCCAGCGTGGGGACGAATCTGACGCCGTCGGCGACGCTGGAGTCGAAGTGGAGAAAGCCGAGGAGGGGGGGCGTTCGATGGTGGGCGCGGAAGCGGCGGAGGAAACCGGGATCGGAGAGGAGGCGGCGCCAGCGCTTGCAGACGACGGAGGCGCGGGGGAGGGAGGAGGGCTGCGGGGGGAGGCGGAGGATGATCTCCCGGAGGAGGTCGTCGTCGTCCGCCGGCGAGGAGGGGGTGGGGCGGCGGGTCATCTCCTCGCTCATCATGTGGATTGGGGAGTGGAGAGCGTCTACAGTGGCGGATCCAGAAATTTTAAGATGGGTATTCAAAATTATAAAAATATTATTTAATAGAAAACATAAAGCTAAGAAATTCGAAGTGCTAAGGAATCAATATAATTTTTCCATCAGGCTAATATACATCATTAAAAATCATGAAACCACCTCAAACAAGCTTCACCATCAGAAAAAAGTTATATTCAATGGTGTAGCATAAACATGTAGAAGACAACTTTACTGCATAGTATGTACTTTTGGTATTAAATGTGTTATTGACATAAGTAACCATGCATACAGATTTCAAATTAAAGAGTTCTCAATAGAACAAGCATTAGATTGGCACATCATCTTCACTATGGCCCATTGTTCATGAGTGTGCTCTTTTTAATATACAGCTAAAAACATAATAACATATCACCAAACCAATTGTGGAGGTACATCAGGAGCTCACTTAATATAGCAAAAAATTGTTCATGGGTACACCAGTGAGCTCTCAACCATGTTTCTTGTTCCCATTTAATCTATCTTTCTTAAGTTTTCCTTTTCCACAGCTTACAAACGTGTCATTCTATTTAAAAAAACTACTCAGAGTGTGTGAGTTGATGGTGATTGCCAACTCTCTCCTACCTAAACAAATTCTAATAGCATGTTCCAACCAAAAGAATCCCTACCAAATCAGGGCAACCAATCAGAATGAACTAAGATTGACTACAGTTTGTACTGCTGTGTGGATTGAGTTGCAAGTACTAGATATGGTTCGAACATAACATTCAATCATTTTTTCACTAACGTTTCCCTCTTCAACCCTATGAATGCAAGTGCAAACATCAAGTACTCACACAAACCGCCCCTCACTTGCCCCTTTTGAACACTATAACACACTTCTCTGACGGCTAACACTCCCGAGTTAGGCTGAAAGCTCAATGAGATTCCGAGAGTGTCATACATACACTATGATCAATGGAAGAACAGAGAAGCCTTCTCATCATTTAATTAAAGCTAGTAAATCCTGATGAACATACTAATTAAAATCCCACTTAATTTTCAGATTTGAACTTCCTGAGCATCCTCAATGTAAAAAAGAATTGTTGGGATTACACATACTTTTGGCATGGATGGCCTCCTGTAGATCTGCATCCTTGGCCTGCAAAACGAACCCACGAATCAACTCCAAGCTCAAATCTCTCCAGTTTCCACGGGATTTTAAACCCCAGCCAAGAATCAAACTGCAAAACCCAACAGACTTAGTCCTGCCGGCCGGGATCCAACGCTATCAGTGATAAGCTCAAATCAAATCAAGCATAATAAGCGATTGATGGATTGGGATCTCCGGCCCGTGGGATCTCCAGATCTGGGATGGATTGGGATGAGCACGACTGCACGAGCCACGCGGGGGAGACCGGAGATGGGAAGCTGGAGGGAGAGGGACGGAGGGAGGCCGAACCTACAGCCTGCGCCCGTCACCCATGCGCCGGCACCGCCACGGTCCACGTAGAGGAGCCAGAGGATCTGAGAGTGTGAGAGCTGAGGGAGAGACTTGAGGGAGAACTGAGGATTGCTGACTACCTGATGGAGACGCTGCACGGCTGCAGCCCTACATTCTCCCGTGGGTTGGCGACTCGGGACTGGGCCAATGGGCCATTCGGCCACTCAGCCTGGGCGGCTGCAGCACAGTTGGTCTGGCCGTCCGACGCCAAGCCCAGGAGGGAAATACGGTGATTTGAGCCTAATTACTAGTATATATATGTATTACATCTTATATATAGTGAATTTTTTGCTAAAAATTTTGGGTATTCAGCTGAATACCCATAAATTACTGTAGATCCGCCCCTGAGCGCCTAGGCTTCTTCAGCAAGAGTTGAAGGAGGCTACGGGAGGGGCGGCGGCGGCGCCGTGACAGCACCAGATCGGGGCTCGTCGCTCTCAGCGAATATCGCGTGCCGCCTCACCTACATAGAATATATATATATACTTCTTATACCAAGAGCACGTTCTTTTCAGTTTCTCAAAACGGCTTATAACTTTTGCTACAGTACCTAATTTTTAAACAGAGTATTTTTTTAAGATGGAGTCTACAAATTAATTACAGTACACGTTAAAAGTCCAATATCTGTACCAGCCAAAATCGTAAGCGAGTATCTATCTCCGTAATCTCTGTCACAAACAGCTAAAATTCAAATATTTTAGCCAAAAGCCATCAGTCGCAGCCGAAAAGAACAGACCCTAAGTTTGGGGACTCCCCGGCTGGGGGGCATGCCTGCGTGGTGTTTTTGTAAATAAGTCTTCCGAGTTTTGGTAATTACATTTAGGCCCTCAATTCTTATAAAAGGTACCTGATTTTTTACGAAAAAACCCCTTCACTCTCCTTTTGTTGGATAACGTCTCGCGGTTTTTCATAATTACGTATAGGCACTTGGTTTTTTCAAAAAAGGCCCTTAGTTTTCGCGAAAAAACCCTCCGCTCCCCGTTCTCCTTTTGCTGGATAACGTCCCGCTGTTTTTCATAATTACATATAGATCCTTGGTTCTTTCAAAAAGGCACTTAGTTTTCGCAAAAAAAAAACTCCGGTCCCCTTTTACTAGATAACGCCCCGTGGTTTCTTCGAAATTACGCGCGGGTCCTGGGTTTTTTTGGAAAGGCCCTTGGCACGTCATTTTTATACGAATTTTCATCTCTTTTACTTCGGTCCATATGGTAACAAATTTTTGCCTCTTTTATTTTAGTCCACATGGTATTTAGCGCGGCGTGGTGCCGTGCTTATGTGGCTAGTTCCATAGAAGTATGGCAAAAATAGAATATTCAAAAAACAGAAGTAACGAATTTAACATAAAAATACTTCTAAGAAAAATTACAAACGCACCAAGACAGAATTTATTATAGAACAAATTTGCCCAGTACCATTGGAAAATTTAGTATGCTAGAAAATACCATCGCGGACCGAACGTGTGAAAAAATACCATCGCAAATACAAAAGTGCCAGAGAATACCATCACCATTAGCTTTTTCATCTATTTGCTCCGTTAACCGCCATTTAGGTGAGAAAAATATTCAAAAATAACATTTTTACCCTTTGGTATACTGGAGAGAGAGAACTGAGAACAAAGGGCATTTCCTTCACGACTTAGGCTACTTCGTCGTGACTTTTAAAGACTTATTCTTACTATTCAATCTCGACAAACTGCATGCCTCACTTCTACGATGTTGGACACTGTAAGTGTACTGTACAATCATATTCTACATGCACGTAATACCAATAAATGTCATAACTCATTGCTTATGTATTCTTCATCCAAGATTCATGATCCAACAAGTCCGACGATAGTGAGAATCAGTGGGTTTTCTCGACCCACATTGCTCTCTGAGCAATCCATCAATGCTAATGTATTCTTCATTCAAGATTACATAACGAGAGGATTGTTTACTCATAGTGATAAGGAGTACATCATGGTACCCTTCAACCAAGGGTAAATTCTTCACTAATTATCATATAAATTTTATTTGTACTTTAAACGCAACATAAACTTAGGATTAATCACTATGGCGACATACATGACTAGATCTCACTGGATTCTGATTATGATTATACCAAAGTGAAGCAAGATAATATACCTTAATTTTCTAATTAGGAGCATCCACGACTTCATCTATGTGCAATAAGCAATTGACAGGTAAACTCATTTTCTCCATACATAAATTTATTATAGTTTTTTCTTCATTTGTAATGGCTGAAGGTAACTTTTTGGAATCACATAGTTCGTTCAATGCTCACGTTATCTAGGGAGGGTGACACAAGGAATCCTGCACCATACTGCGACACATGACGCGATTTTTGGTACCCACTACAACACAATAATCCTATATAGCAATTCGTTATAATGTTTCTAGAAATGACAATATCTATATATGTAAGTCTATTTTTGCAGTGCCACCAGCAGCTACAGGGAAATGTATGTGAATTCTACGTTTGCCGCCATATGGAGAAAATCATGGACGCTAAGGTGAATGATCCAGAGGTTTATCAACCTATCAATAATTATTTCATAATTATCAATATATATATATATATATATATATATATATATATATATATATATATATATGCGCTAATGACTTAACACTACTAGCGACAGCACGTGGAATTCAATGAAAGTGCAATTAATCTTGACAAACTCACCGAAATTCGAGAAAAACTCTCCCAATTTTTGATAATGGAGGTTATAAACAATACTGAAAAGTTCTACCTCATCGATAATAATTAAATGTTGAAACATTGGATACAATTGTAATAACCCAATTATGCTTAATCTAACAATTTATTCATTGTACTTCATTCAGTTGTTTAATTTATTTGTGAGATCTGTGTGATGACTATCTTGTGCTATATATATGTTATCTTCTTGTTTGTTTTCTAAGGGTATAGCTAGCATTTTCTAAGACTAGTTAATAAATAAAAAATAATGGATTGTTGCAAATAGCTGTCATAGACGATTTGGAATACTAAACCATCTATGACATCTACATATTACAAACGCTTTTGAAGATCAACCATTTGTGATATTTACGCTATCACAGATGGTTTTTTAAAACAATCATTTTTGATATCATACATATTACAGACGGATTTTTTAAAAAATCGTCTGTGATAGACGAATATCACAGACGATTGTTTTGAAAAACTGTCTGTGTTTTAATCTATCATAAATGGTTTGGGAGCCGTCTGTGGTAACCACCTATTTATCACTGATAAATAAATTCAGACGGTTCAGAAATCATCTGTAATGACATTTTTAAACCGTCTGTGATGACTCTTTTCTGTAGTAGTGCGTACAACCCTTGTTTTACTGTCAGTGTTGATGCATTAGTCGTCTATCTTATGTTGCATTAGTCGTCTCTCTGATGTTTAGGGGAAGAAGAAAGTTCCCGTATTGGCAGGTGTTCTTGGATGCCAAGTAGGCTATTTTCTTTTCACTTATCTGGGATTTCCTTAAGTGCATGAAAAAAGCGTAAAAATCAATATTGGATTCACATATCAGGGAAGCCGGATAGAGATTGAATCATATGTTTTTTTTCGTACAAACATAATCTACGGTTCTGACTTACTATCCTATGATACAGATAAGAGATTGAATAGAGTTATCACATTTCACACACAAACATAGCACTCGCACCCGGTGCACCCTGGACGAGTTGGACTCATGCACAGAAAAAAAAGCATATTGTTGCCATAGAAACACAGCAAAGCTGACAAAGGGACAAAAATATTGTAGCCACCCAAATTGCATCAATTAAAAAGCTGAATAGTACTCGGCTGATTATTAACGTACAAAGAATCAGACTCAGTTAATCATAGCAAAAATTGGAATATGTTACTCAAAGGTGCCACATGTCCACGACGAGTACGAATAAAAAAAAAGGAATATGTGCTAAGCCAAACATGAGTTTTAATTCCAGTTTGATAGGCCAGCATGCATCCTGGGTAACAGCATGTGAGTTTAGCCAAACGCAACAATACTTAGACTCATCTTAGGGGCGTGGGGAAAAGTTCATGTGCATATATATATACACACACACTAGTTAGATACTCATGCGTTGCAACGAAGTCATAAAAATAATGAGACAGAACTTACTGTTTGACCAACTTCACACATCAAAACATTAGAGAGCAAGCGACAGAGAGAGAAAGATGGCCAGAATACGCGAAGAGATAGGAAAAATGGAGGAGGTGGACGGTTGTATCCTGAGAGAGGAGGAAAGAGACGAATGGTCTAAATCAAATTGGATGGCTGAGAAGAGAGGAGGGAGGCCGTACCAACCACCAACTCCTTCTTTTATAATATATATATATATATATATATTATATATATATATATAAGTCTCTTTTCTACACCTGGGTGTAATCACATCTTATATCGTATTTTACAATGTAGGAAGTATCTCGCGTAACGGAGGGTATGTACATGTAGTATACGAGCATTTAAGACCATCTAGATTGTATGAATAATTTTTCAAAGGTAGTATGCATATTTTTTTCGACAAACTCCTTTTTATATGCGTATATAAAAGTATTTACAAAATACGATAAAAATTATAGACTTCCTCGCAATTTTTTCATGTAATTCAAATTTCAAGTTCGTTTAGATGATATATTTATGGAGACGTACATTTATTGTGCGTACTGATCACTATAGTTTAAAGTATATATTGGACCGGCATCTCTCTACTGTATCGCAGCACATGGATCAGTAAGCTCTTTGGTTATGATTTTCAAGTGGAGCTTTGGCCGGGATGCCAGAACGCGGCAGCCGACGGATTGTCTCGGCAGGTTGAACCTGCGGTACCGCTGTTCGCAATTTCCTCTCCTAGCTTTGCCATCTTCGATGCTATCCGACAGGAGATCTCTCAGGATCAGGGCCGGTCCTGGGATTTTAGGGGCCCGAGGCGAAACT
This sequence comes from Melocanna baccifera, assembly GCA_036346265.1. Classification (NCBI taxonomy): domain Eukaryota; kingdom Viridiplantae; phylum Streptophyta; class Magnoliopsida; order Poales; family Poaceae; genus Melocanna; species Melocanna baccifera. The sequence continues at coordinate 16,502,289 of CM070704.1, read as the reverse complement.
AGAAATACAGACCCTAGTATAAATATCTAAATATAAATCTACATACACACACACATATATATATCTAATTTTACCAACAAACACTTAAAATACGTTATGTATTAAAGAAAAATTTATATCAAAGAGTTTATAGATATTACCTTAAAATTTTCTTCTAACATTTCTAAATGTGTCAACATTTAAATCAAAAAACTTGATTGCATCAAGCAATACATTGAAAAGCCCTGAACCAGATGTATCATCCACTTTCAAGAAACCAAGAAACCAAAAAAAGGGTATAAATTTACTGATTTCACCTTCATTCAGCAATTTTCAGAATTGTTCATAATGTCATGTGTGGTGATGGAACCTTATCAAACCCATCTTAAACTGAATTTTATCTCGAATAGATGATTAATCTTTCTCACCACTTGTAAGTGGACAGCCTGACAGAAAACTAACAGGGCACAACCAATCATTCCACCACACGTTCAGTGTTGCAACTACAAGTTTTTCAAGAAAGAAAAAAATCTTAAGAGGATTATTACCGTGAAGAGGAGGAGCGAGACAACAATTTGGAACGCCTGCTGGACGAGGACGCCCTTGACGACCGTTCACTTGGAGACGATGTTCTTCAGTTCTTGGCCTCCTCCCCCTTGGGGTGGAGCCTGTTGCACGTGACGGCGGAGGAAACGACGAAGTAAACAAGATCAATCGCAGAGAGACACAAGATTTAACATGGAAAACCCTCCCAATGCGAGAGGGAAATGTTAGTGATATGCCCTAGAGGCAACATGGAGATGTTGTATATATCACATACTATGTTTATGATACATTACTTTGTTCCTTGGAATAGACATCATCATTATTGATCAATGAGTATGTGACTTATTCATGAGACTCTTAAATACTAAGATGTTGCTATTTCTAAATGATCCCTGATCGTATATCATATGAGGAACAAATATGATTCAAAGACAAAGATCAGCATATGTATAGATTGATGATCATGTCTCATGGATCATGGTATGGTGATACCAAATCAATAATATGGACATGTGTTAGTGAACATATGTTGATAGACTCGCCATGAGACACCGCAGAGATTCCATGTGTCATCGGTTGGTCTCAAGTAGTGTTTATGTAGAGTCCTTAGACTTGAGGTCATCATGGTTCCCAACATGAGTAGTAGCTTATTTTGGGACTACTAAACACTACTCCAGAATCGTTAGTCATAAAAGTAGTCTTCGGGTTTGCCATGAAACATGTAGTGGGATGTGAATGATCAAGATAGAATTTGCCCCTCCTTATGGGAGAGATATCTCTGGGCCTCGATGTAATGGATTATGAAAGTGCATGGCCATGCCAAGGTGATTGAGGAGTCAATCACGAGTTTATAATCCATCACGGAATCGAGAGAGTGATTGAGCTATTAAGAGGATGACACAGGTCTCGCCTTGATCTCAATCTATATCGTGAGGCAAAGGGATTCGTACATGAGAGAACATTACGAGTTCAAAGATATGATCTTTACATATACTTTGGGGTTAATATGTCTTACTAGAGACCGCTATTAACATGGTAACCGGAAAGGCATTTTCGGGTCACGACCAAGTATACGTGAACCTACAGGGTCGCACGCTTAACGGGTTGGAACACTAATTCGAATATGATTCGGATATGGGCTCAATTCGGATAGAGATCCGAATAGACTCTTATTGGGCCTCGGTCCACGAGGCCCACGTGAGGAGGTCTATATATATGGAGGCGAGGGGCGGAGGGGAGGTGTGCCTGTTAACATCTAGCAAAACCCTAGCCGCCACCTCCCGAGCCAAATCCTAGCTGCTCACGAGTGCTAGTACACTCGCGATCGGCGTTCCAGCCCCGGACGTGTGGATACCGGTGGAGGCGCTGCTCGTTGCAGTGCTGATCGGCGTGCGTGGAGGAGACGATCTGTTCGGGACGATCGGCTACTTCCACTACTACCTCGGCGCGCGTGATTGGATCGGTTTCCAATTCTTCTTCACGCGCTGGCGTCTAAGTGGTAACGATCCATGATCCTTTCTTAGCATGATGTTCTTGGGTGCGCGGTAGAAAAGTTTTATTTTCTGCTTCCGTAGCCTACGCGTATTCCTTTAGGAAAAACCACGGGCGCCAGCCAGCAACAATCTTCACTATATCGGGGTGAGGTTACAACACCGGGGATTTACAACTCTAATTATATATCCCAAACAGCGGCTTACAGGATATATATATATATATATCAGGGAAACCCTAATTTGACTAGGATCCACACTGCTGGGGCCGCCCCGCACTCCCCAGCGTCCCCGGGTGCACGGCCTTGCACAATGGGCGGCCAGGACTCGCTCCACTCCGGCCCTAAGCCTCCGGCGACGGGCCTCCGCTACGCTCCGTCCAGAAGCTGGCCTAATTGATATATAGAATTTGGATCACAAATCAACATACTCCACCTTGAGACAAATTCCTTCCTGTAGTATAAATCAATCCTTCACCCTGAACACAACAAAGAAAGAAATACTTTCGGCGCCACACATCCTCTTGGGCTAAGCTGTAATACCAACTAAGCTTGAGCAAAGCTCAAACTTAGCAACAGGAACTGGTTTTGTCAACATATCAGCAGGATTTTCATGAGTGCTAATCTTGCATACCTTTAGCTTACCCTTTGCAACAATATCTCTGACATAATTATATTTAATCTCAATGTGCTTTGTCCTCTCATGAAACATCCGATCTTTAGTGAGATAAATTGCACTGGTCATCACAAAACAGATTAATGCAAGAATCAACTCCAAAGAAGCTCAAGAAACAAACCTTTCACCAAACCGACTCTTTACTTGCTTCACAAATAGCCATATATTCTCGCTTGGTGGTGGACAACGCAACAACATCCTCGCAAATGTGCCTTCCACTCACAAAGACAACCTCCAATGGTAAATACATAACTCGTGATCGACCTACGCTTATCCAAATCACCAACATAATCTGAATCAACATAGCCAACGAGTTCCTTTTCAGTCCTGCCAAACTTCAAACAAGCATCCGATGTGCCTTGCATGTACCTGAAAATCCACTGAACGGCCTTCCAATGCTCTTTACCAGGATTAGCCATATATCTACTGACCATACTTATAGCATAAGATAAATCTGGACGAGAGCAAACCATGGCATACATCAAAGATCCAACAGCACTAGCATACGGAACTCTGGACATGTACTCAACCTCCTCATCAGTGCTAGGACATTGTGAAGCTGACAATTTAAAGTGAGGTGCAATGGGAGTACTAACAGGCTTTGAATCATGCATGTTGAAACGATGAAGCACTTTCTGAATATAATTTTGCTGACTAAGAAACAATAAGCCAGAAGCACGGTCTCTAGTAATTTTCATACCTAGAATTTTCTTAGCAGCACCAAGATCCTTCATCTCAAATTCACTGCTCAACTGAGCCTTCAATGCAGTGATTTCTTTCTTGCTCTTGGCAGCAATCAGCATATCATCAACATATAACAGCAAGTATATAGGTGATCCATCAACAAATTTAATGTAGACACAGCTATCATAATCCGATCTTTTAAAGTTTTTTGATAACATAAATGAATCAAACCTCTTATACCACTGACGAGGAGACTGTTTCAAACCATATAAGGACTTCTTCAATTTGCAAACATGATCCTCCTTACCAGGCACTATGAACCCTTCTGGCTGGTCTATGTATATCTCCTCCTCAAGATCTCCATGCAAGAATGATGTCTTCACATCTAGCTGCTCAAGCTCAAGATCACGCATAGCAACAATACTAAAGAATGTACGGATTAAGCTATGCTTCACAACTGGGGAGAACACATCATTGTAATCAACACCCGGAATCTGACTGAAACCTTTAGCTACTAATCTTGCCTTAAATCTTGGAGGCTCACTAGGAGATAGACTCTCCTTCCTCTTGAAGATCCATTTGCAACGCACGGTCTTCTTATTTTTAGGCAAGCGCACCACGTCCCATGTGCCATTTTTCTCTAGGGACTGCATCTCTTCTTGCATAGCTGAGATCCACTTCTCATGATCTCCAGAAACAATGGCTTCAGTGTACGTAGCCGGCTCATGAGTGTTCTCCACCTGTTCAGCACAACTAAGAGCATAATGAATCAAATTACATTCTTCAATTAATCGGGATCGAGGACCACAACTCCTCTTTTCTCTGCGAAGTGCAATAGGTCGATCGTCTTGCTGCAAAGCAGAGATAAGTGCTGAACAGTATCAATAGTATCATCAATAAATTCATCTCCCTGATCATCCACGTGCTCCACCTGCACGCTCATATTCTGCTGCTCATCATCAGATCTGTCTGGTACAATATCTATGGGTAAACTGTCATTAAACATTACAGATTCATTAAAAACAACACTTCTGCTCATGAAAGTCTTTCTTGTTTCAGGATTCCATAGCTTATATCCTTTTACTTGTAACCATAACCAAGAAACAGACACTTAATAGCTCTAGGCTCCAATTTTCCATTATCAACATGAGCATAAGCAGTGCAACCAAAAACTCTCAGCTGTGAATAATCAGCAGATGTACCAGACCATACCTCAATGGGAGTTTTCTTGTTGAGTGGACTAGAAGGCGACACATTGATCAAATAGCATGCGGTGTTGGCGGCCTCGCCCAAAAACGCTTGCTCATCTTTGCGTTGGACAACATGCAACGAGCCTTCGATATGATGGTTCTGCTCATGCGCCACCACACCATTCTCACTGCGGAGTATGCGGGATGGTGTGATGCCTCACAATGCCTTCCTTCCCGCAATAATCATTAAACTCATGCGAGCAAAATTCACCACCATTATCGATGACGGCGCGCTTTACCTTCTTCTCAGTTTGCCTTTCTATCATTACTTTCCACTCTCTAAAAGCAGCAAATGTATCATCTTTACCTTTCAGAAAATAAGGCCACACTTTTCTAGAGTAATCATCAATTATAGTAAGCATATAATTTGCACCACCATACGAGGTCTTACGAGAAGGCCCCCACAAATCAGCATGTACATACTCAAGTATACCTTTGGTGCGATGTACCGAGGCATTGAACTTTACCCTCTTGTGCTTACCAAAAATGCAGTGCTCACAGAAGTTCATCTTACTCTGAGTGCAGCCATCCAGCAGGTTCCTCTTCATCAATTCTGTCATACCAAGTTCACTCATGTGTCCAAGACGCTTATGCCAGAGGTTAGTATTATTATCAGAGACAGTAGCAGCCGTAGCGGAACCACGCAATGTACTTCCTCTAAGCACATATAACTTGGCAGAATTCATATCACCAACCATGTAAATGAGAGAACCTCTTGATACCTTTAAAACTCCACCTGAAGCGGAGTACTTGTACCCATCATCATCGAGTGTGCTGAGGGAGATGAGATTTCTTGCCATCCTTGGTATATGTCGCACACTGTCCAGCGTGCGAACCATGCCATCATGTGTCCTGATCTGAACAGATCCAATGCCCACGATCTCACATGGGTTTTCATCTCCCATGCGAACGACATCTCCACTCTGCACAGGCTTATAAGAACTAAACCATTCTCTGTTAATGCAGATATGAAACGAACATGCCGAATCGAGTATCCATTCATCATGACCAGCAACACAACCAGCAAATACGACAAGGCAATCTCCAGAATCAATATTATCAGCAACGGAGACAACAGAGGCATTACCTTCAGATTTATTTTTCTGTTGGTATGCAGCATTCCTCTTCTCCTTATTCTTTACCTTATAGCAATCCTCGATGAAGTGGTTCGTTTTCTTGCAGTACTTGCAGAACTTCTTATCCTTGGACTTTGAACGTCCTCTACCATGCTGGCTCTTGTCGCGATTGTTGTTATCATAGGACTTCTGCTCAGATCTGCCCCTGACCTGCAACGCCTCGCCCTTGGAGGACGACGGCTCACCCTGCACCATACCTTTCATCTTCTCCTTACTCTGGAGCGCCTCATAAACCTCCGCTAGGGTTAGTTCATCACGGCTTAACAATATGGTGTCACGGAAATTTGAATATGAACTGGGCAGTGAGTATAGTAACAGAAGACCTAAATCCTCATCATCAAATTTTACCTCCATGGATAACAGATCGGCCACGATCTCCTTAAAGACCGATATGTGGTTCATCACCGATCCTCCCTCCTGCAACTTGTGCGAGAACAACTTCATCTTCATGTGCATCTTACTGGTGAGATCTTTTGACATGCAGATCGATTCCAGTTTCAACCAAAGTTCTGCAGCAGTTTCCACCTGCAGCACTTCTTGCAAGATATCATTAGAAAGATGAAGTTGAATGAGCGACAGAGCCTTACGATCTTTACGTTTCTCCTCAGGAGTCCATTGATCCTTCTTCTTCTTCCCAAAGCAATCTAGGGCCTCATCCAGATCCTGTGATTGGGCGAGTATCGCCCTCATCTTCACTTGCCACAGCGAGAATCTCGTCTTGTAGTTGAGTAGCAGTAGATCAAACTTCATCGACGCCATCGCGATGCCCGATCTGAAGAACCTCAGCTCTGATACCACTTGTTGCACGTGACAGCGGAGGAAACGACGAAGTAAACAAGATCAATCGCAGAGAGACACAAGATTTAACGTGGAAAACCCTCCCAATGCGAGAGGGAAAAACCACGGGCGCCAGCCAGCAACAATCTTTACTATATCGGGGTGAGGTTACAACGCCGGGGATTTACAACTCTAATTCTATATCCCAAACAGCGGCTTACAGGATATATATATATATCAGGGAAACCCTAATTTGACTAGGATCCGGCGACGGGCCGGAGCGGAGCGGAGTCCTGAAGCTGGCCTAATTGATATATAGAATTTGGATCACAAATCAACAGAGCCGGTAGTCGTCCATCCCCATCCCGTTCAGCACGACGTACAGCCCCGAGTACAGCCAGTACACCACAATCGGCACGAAGGTGCCCAGCAGCTCGTCGGAGACCGCAAATGCCATCTCGATCGCCACCCAACACCCCAAATCTTTACGCGGAAGCTTCCACGGTCCGAGTGTTCGACCTGCGACTTTGAGCAAGAACGCATGCACCGGAATGCTAAACGGCAGCAAATTGGGGTAAACACAAGGTAAAATTACAGAGTACAAATCGACATTCGACAAGAAAGCGGCGCGCCGCGGCTGCTCCAATCTGCTGCGATTCTGCGTTGTAGGCGCGGCCCCTACCCCTAGGCCCTAATGCAGGGGCTCTAAAAGCAGCGATCCTGACGCCGCAGACGCGCGACGCAGCTGCTCCAAGCCTCCAATCTGCAGCAAAGTCCTACAAGCGTTTTCTCGGCCAACAAACTAGCGTTTTCTCCAAGCCAAGCCGATGCTTGATGCGCCAAAGCAAATTATTTTTGAAGTATACCAGTGCAGGCGGGGCGCGAGGCGAAAGCGGAGGCGGACGAAGCGGTGTGTTATACGTGAGCCGAGGCCCGGCGTCGGCGTGGTGAAGTAAAGAGTTTAGATCGACGTTAAGTATCCTTGATACAATCCAACAAACTAAGCAAGAAATCCGATAAATACAGTGGTCCGTACATTTAGACTAACGTTTAGTATTACAATATATGGGGCCCACAGGTTTGGGGGCCCGGCGCCGCCCACTCGCCCCCCCCCGGGGCGGCCTTGCTCAGGGTGCCTGACTTCAAGATCTATGCAACACTGGGACTGCTGAACCGAAGTGGACGCTGGTCGACAATTTGTCAGCGAAATAAGCAGAGCACCTGCATACCGCGGGACTCTTGCAGCCCTCCGTAGTCCTTGGTGTGATTTGGCAAGATATTTCTATGGATTTTATCGAAGGTCTCCCAAAAATTGGCGGTAAATCAGTCATTTTATCGGTCGTTGATCGTTTCTCTAAATATACTCATTTTATTGCTTTGGATCACCCATATACTGCCAACTCTGTTGCTCGTGCTTTCTTCAAAGATATAGTTCGTTTGCACGGCATTCCATCTTCCATTGTTAGTGACAAGACCCGGTGTTTACTAGCAACTTTTGGTCTTATTTGTTTCGCCTCACTGGTGCTAAACTGCAATTAAGTTCAGCTTTTCACCCTCAAAGTGATGGCCAAACGGAGATAGTTAATTGTATAATTGTGATGTATCTTCGTTGTCTTTCTTGCGATCACCCTAAGAACTGGCTCCAGTGGCTTCCATGGGTGGAATATTGCTATAACTCCTCGTTTCAGACAGCTTTAAAGACAACTCCTTTTTGGATGGTCTATGGTCGTGACCCTCCAACAACTTTTGTCTTATGAGTCAGGTTTGGCTCGTGTGGCTGCGATTGATCGTCATCAAGGATCCAGATGAATTTTTGGAAGCCAGAGAGCGTTTGTTGCTCACTCAGGCCTATATGAAGCAGCTCCATGACAAGAAGCATAGGGATGTGACTTATGAAGTACAAGATTGGGTATGGTTGCGTCTTCACCATCGCACAGCCGCTGCAATCAAGGATGGGTCTTCATCTAAATTATCTCGTCGTTTTTATGGACCTTTTCAAGTGCAAGAACGAATTGGCGTAGTTGCTTATCGTCTCGAGCTCCCAGCTCGTGCCAAAATTCATGATGTGTTTCATGTGGCTCTTCTCAAACAATTTGAAGGCACTCCGCCTTCCAAGCTGGTCTCGCTTCCTAATTTTGTGCATGGTCGTGTGATTCCTTCTCCGGGCAAGATCAACCGCACTCGCTTGAATAGAGGAGTTTGGGAATTATTGGTCCAATGGTTGGGCTATTCTCCTGCTGAGGCTACTTGGGAACGTTTGAAGACATTCAAAGATCACTAGCCATTGTTGCAGCTCGAGGACGAGCTATTTTGTAAGGAAGGGGGAAATGTTATAGACGCATTTGTAGGAAGAACATATCAGCGGCGTCGCCCGCGGCGCGTGGCAGCGGCAGCAGCAGCAACAACGGCTGGATGTGCTACGCCGCCGCCGACATAATGCGCACATGATGATGCGAGATAGCGAGCGCGAAAGCGATTGCTGTTCGGAAATACCTCTCTAGTAGTAGTATGTTATCTATATTAGGAACTCCATGTTTGGAAAGTACTCTTTTATTGATCATATACCCTCCACTTAGATGGAAATTGAGGATTTACCCTCCTGGCCCACGTGTCAGTGACTTACGATGACCCCATATGTCATTGAGTAGGGAGAGTAAATCCTCAATTTCCCAACTATGAGGAGGGTATATGATCTAAACCCCCTTCTAGTATTAAGTATGATGTAGTTTCTCTTGTTAGGAGGCACCAAATGTGTAAAGCTAGCCGACTGATTCGGCAGGAGATAACAAGAGAATTTACCAGCTAGTTCGGTTTGGTCGAGCCTCATCGGCCGCAAGGGCAAGCCTTGCCGCGCCGAGGGTGATCTTGCTTTGTCTTCCATTTGTTCCACCTTCGTCCACATCAGCTCTGTCACGACTCTGTAATCCCCTAGCCGAGAACATGTCACAAAGAAACCAAGGGGTAGGTCACCATGCCCACCGAGTAGACAACTCTCGACCAAGTGAAGAACTTGATCTCATTCAATGCTTTCACTGCAGCGAAACACAATTTCAGTTCCAAAGTTAATACACCGAGGACACCTTGACGGTCGCAAAAGCGTTGCTAATTCGACTAATGTCTATGAGCGGATAGAACTCTCTGACGAAATCAAGCACCATGGCGATGCAGCTAGGAAACGATACACTAGATAGTGCATCATAGCCAACACAACTTACTGGACCTTCGTTCGTTCAGCTACAATTAAGTTCTCGCCAATTATCGCTTGGTATATGTTGAGCCCCCGATTTGTGTTTACATATATATATATATATATCACAAGCTCTATCTTTTGTGCGCGTGATGAGCACCAAGCTGCCTATAATCCTAAGTAACTCACATAAACCCGATTTGGACATCTTAAGTGAGAAACTAAAGATAGATCCCATCATTATGCTAAGAGTTCATGCAATATCTCAGCCTCACAGATGCTGAACCGAACCTATAATTGACAGCGAGCACAATGAGGAACTCAAGAGTAAGAGAATATAGGGACTCAGATGCAAGGCCTGGTTAGATCTCCAATGGAACAACCAAAAGTGTTGGTAACCCCTGTGCTAATAATAACTCTACATATATGCATACTGTTGTAGGGGTGGCCCCCACCTAAACCCAGCTAGCCTGTTAGAAGGTTGTAAGTCATGTAAATGATATACTTGTCCTCGGTGAGGGACTCCGTGTAAGGTTACGATGGTAAAGTCGCCCCTTGCGAGGGGGAATACTTATGTATCGTGACTAGTCCTTGGGAAAGGCCGAGAGGTCATTTGTTTACCTAACTCTCCACCACCATACTCTCTCTGTTTGGTCTGTAGCCACAATAGTTGGCGCCGTCCGTACAATGCCATTCTGGGCCGCCCTACCCTCATATCCTTCGGGGCGGTCCCATGTCATGGCTTCTTGTGCCTGAAGCTCCCGGGCCTGCGAGGCGTCATCACGGTCTTCGGCGACCAGGACCTCGCCCGACGCACGGAGTTCACAAGTCCCCGCCGTCGGGTGCACGCCCTCGCAGCCAAGCCTAAGGTGGACACACCATCCGCCCCGGGGTGAACCCCTAAGCCTCGACCGAGGCGAAGTCAAGAGGGTCCCCTCCGGGCCGGCGGCGAGTCGTCTCAAAGCGACGGTTTCCCCGGAGATGGGCGAGCTCCTCCAAGTTCTCGGAACAACGCAGACGTCTTCGCTGGTCCCGGGGACCTCACGGGTGTGGACCGCTCCTCATCGAGCACAACCTCGCGGTCCGTCGGGGCGCCAAGCCCGTCAAGCAAAGGCTTGGCGCATGTCCGCGGACCGGCAAGTGGCCAAGGTGGAAGTAATGAAGCTCCTGCATGCCGGTGTCATTCGCGAAGTTCAGCACCCGGATTGGCTCGCCAATCCGGTGCTAGTGAAGAAAGCCAGCGGTGCCTGGTGCATGTGCATCGATTTCACCGCCCTCAACAAGGCGTGCCCGAAGGATGACTACCCCCTCCCGCGCGTCAACCAACTAGTCGACGCCACGGCCGGCTGCGAACTCATGAGCTTCTTGGACGCCTACTCCGGTTATCATCAAATCTACATGGCCAAGGATGATGAAGACAAAACCAGCTTTATCACTCCAATAAGAACATACTGCTTTGTCAGAATGCCCTTCGGCCTGAAGAATGCCGGCGTAACTTTCACCCGCCTAATCGCGCTGACGCTGGCCTCCCAGCTAAGGAGGAATGTCAAAGCGTACGTGGACGATGTGGTAGTCAAAACCAAGCAATTAGCGGCTCACGGCCACGATCTCCAAGAGACCTTCGACAATCTCCGAAAGGCAGGCATCAAGCTCAACCCGGACAAGTGCGTTTTCGGTGTGCGGGCGAGCAAGCTTTTGGGCTTCTTGGTGTTCGGGCGCGGTATCCAAGCCAACCCCGACAAAGTCGACGCAATCCTTGCCATGGAACCGCCAAAAACAACACAGGAGGTCCAGAGGCTCACCGGCCGCATGGCCGCACTGAGCCGCTTCTTGTCCAGGGCAGCGGAGCGCGGCCTGCCCTTCTTCAAAACCCTACGTGGTTGCGACGGGTTTCGGTGGGACGCCGACTGCGCCAGCGCCTTCGATGACCTCAAGAAGCACCTTGCAAGCCTACCCACATTGGTAGCCCCGGCACTAGAGGCTCCCCTTTTACTTTACCTTGCCGCCTCCGCGACAGCCGTCAGCGCCGTTCTCGTTCTCGAGGAGGGCGTTCGCCAACGCCCAGTCTACTTTGTCTCTGAAGCCCTCCAAGGCGCCAAGACACGGTACACGGAGCTTGAGAAATTGGCTTATGCCTTACTCATGTCCTCGAGAAAGCTCTAACATTACTTCCTCGCCCATCCAATAACTGTGCCGTCCTCGTTCCCTCTGGCGGAGATGTTGCACAATAAAGAGGCCACGGGACGTATCGGCAAGTGGGCAGCCGAACTCGCCCCTTTTTCCCTGACATATGCTTCGCGCACGGCAATCAAGTCCCAAATCTTTGCGGACTTCCTTGCGGAGTAGACCCCAGTGATCCAAAGACGCAAAGCGGCAGAGACCGGTATGGACGCTCGACACCGACGGCGCGTACTGCGTCTCCGGCGCGGGCGTGGGGGTGGTGGTCACTACCCCGGAGCGACGCCGCTTGTTATACTCAGCGTGCCTCGCATTTCTTGCCACCAACAATACCGCGGAGTACGAGGCGCTACTTTTCGGCCTAGCAAAGCTCAAAGCTCTGGGGGCGCGGTGAGTCCTCGTCCGCCACGGACTCGGTAGGGTGGCGGGCAGTCGACAAGTCTTACCAGGCCAAGGACCCCAACCTGGCCAAGTACTTGGCAGCCGTGCGAGCCAAGGAGCGGCATTTCCTGGGTGTCACGATCAAGGCCATCCCCCGCGCAGAAAACGAGTAAGCGGACATTCTTGCAAAGGCCGCCAGCCAACAGCTCCCCACCCTCGAAGGCGCATTCTACGAGGTCCTGCACGCGACAGCCATCGCGTAGGACAATTGTGACCCGGCCCTAGTCCACCAGATCACCCATCAGGGCGACTGGCGAGAGCCAATTCACGCCTTCTTACAGGGCATCGCCGAGCCAGACGACCCGTGACCTTCGCGCCTCTGATCTGCGCCCGATCCTTCCAGCTCCTCGACGGAGTGCTCTACAAAAAAAGGAGTCTGTGCACCGCTCCTACGGTGCCTTTCACGCGAAGAAGGACAGCACCTCCTGGCGAAAATCCACGCGGGCCTTTGCGGCTCGCATCTGGCGCCAAGGTCGCTCGTCGGTAAGGCATTCAGGCAAGGCTTCTATTGGCCAACCGCCGTCACTGATGCCCAAGAACTGGTGCGCCGATGCCAAGGCTGCCAATGGATGGGGCAGGTAATTCATAGACCCCCCACTGGCCTCAACCCCATCCCCCCTGTATGGCCGTTGGCGCGGTGGGGCATCGACGTGTTCGGACCTCTGCCCCGAGCGCCAGGAGATTTGCGCTTCATCGTGGTCGCTTTGGAATATTTTTCCAGGTGGCCAGAGGCTGTGGCGCTAGCCAAGATCACCTCGACAACCATGCAGCGCTTCCTTTGGCAGAACATCATATGCGCTCGAGTGCCCAAGGAGATCGCGCCGACAATAGTTTGCGATTCGACTCACGCTCCGTTAGGAGTTACTGCGACGACATGGGCATTATGCTTGGTTCGCCTCGCTTGGACACCTGATCCAACGGAGCGGTCAAGCGGCGAACGGCGCCATCTCGCGAAATCAAAAACGCCTTGTCGGGCTGCAAAACAGCGTCCTGGCGTCCTCGGTTGCCGCACAACAGCGACACGTCCGACGGGGTTCACGCCGTTCAAACTCCTCTTCGGTGATGAGGCAATGACGCCTGAAGAGATCAAGACCGGCTCACGAAAGGTCCTCGCCCGGGCACGGATGAAGGCGCGATTGTCCTGGACCTCCTCGATGGAGAGCGCGTCAAGGCCACCCAACACGTCGCCAAATCGCGCGTCAAATGGCCCGCGGCCGGGACCGCTCGTGTATCGCGGCGTTCGGTAGGGACCTTGTCCTCAGAAGGGCGCTTCACGCGGACACGGTCGGCAAGCTGGAGTCCAAGTGGGAAGGCCCGTACATTGTCGCAACGGCACTGCAGCGAGGAGCTTATCACCTCGCCACACTGGAAGGTCAGACGCTCCGCCACACATGGAATGCGGACAGGTTGCGGAAGTATTATGTCTAAGCCGAGAAGGGCCGTTCGCGGCAACCAGTCCAACGGTTAGTCCCTGATTGCTTGTACTCGCTCACCCAAGCAAACGAGAATTTAATAAAGTTCGCCGTTTGTGAGGCTATTCATGCCCCCCACCACCAACAGTGTGCGGAGGCTTGCTTCCGCACACGCACTCTACAGAGTATAAATAAGACGTAGCGATGAGGTCCGCCTCCGCATGCACTCTACGGAGTATAAATAACACGTAGCGATGAGGTCCGCCTCCGCACGCACTCTACGGAGTATAAATAAGACGTAGCGATGAGGTCTGCCTCCACACGCACTCTACGGAGTATAAATAAGACGTAGCGATGAGGTCCGCCTCCGCACGCACTCTACAGAGTATAAATAAGGCGTAGCGATGAGGTCCGCCTCCGCACGCACTCTCTGAGTATAAATAAGGCGCAGCGGGGGCGCCTCGCGCGCACTCTGCAGTATAAATAAGGCGCGATATTTTCCTGCGCACTCTCACGAGTCTAAACAAGGCGAATGTCCCGCGCACGCGTTAGGCGTACCCTCCGGAGCCTAACTAAGCCGTGGTTGATAGTCCCACGCGCTCTCCGAGTATAAACTAGACATGGATGTTTTCCTGCGCACTCTCATCGAGTCTAAACAAGGCGCTGATGTCCCGCGCGCGCGTTAGCGTACCCTCGGAGCCTAACTAAGCCGTGGTTGATAGTCCCACGCGCGCTCGGAGTATAAACTAGATGTGGATGTTTTCCCTCGCACTCTCATCGAGTCTAAACAAGACGCGGATGTCCGCGCGCGCGTTAGCGTACCCTCGGAGCCTAACTAAGCCGTGGTGATAGTCCCACGCGCGCTCGGAGTATAAATTAGACGTGGATGTTTTCCTGCGCACTTTACTGAGTCTAAACAAGACGCGGATGTCCCGCGCACGCGTTGGCGTACCCTCCGGAGCCTAACTAAGCCGTGGTTGATAGTCCCACGCACGCTCCGGAGTATAAACTAGACGCGGACGTCCCGCGCACCCGTACGTGATCTGCTTCAACTAGGCGCCAGCTCCGCTGGAACTAGGCGCCAGCCCCGCTGCCACCACTCCGAAGGGTAGGGGACGGAGCGCGATCGCGTCTGCTTCAACTAGGCGTCGGCCCCTGCCACCACTCCGAAGGGTAGGGACGAGCGCGATCGCGTCTGCTTCAACTAGGCACCACTCGCTGCCACCACTCCGAAGGTAGGGGCGGAGCGCGATCGCGTCTGCTTCAACTGGCGCCACTCGCTGCCACCACTCCGAAGGGTAGGGGACGGAGCGCGATCGCGTCTGCTTCAACTAGGCGCCAGCTCCGCTGCCACCACTCCGAAGGGTAGGGGACGGAGCGCGATCGCGTCTGCTTCAACTAGGCGCTAGACCCGCTGCCACCACTCCGAAGGGTAGGGGACGGAGCGCGATCGCGTCTGCTTCAACTAGGCGCCAGCTCCGCTGCCACCACTCCGAAGGGTAGGGGACGGAGCGCGATCGCGTCTACTTCAATTCGGCGCCAGCTCCGCTGCCTCTCCAACAGGCGAACGCAGTGGGAGGTGCCAACCTCCATCGCGTTAACCATCAACCGTACCAGCAGCATGCAATTGTGCAGTACTCGACATAACGGTCCTCTTTTCCGTTAATAAGCAAAAGAAAACAACAACAAAAGCAAAAGTCACACCACACCACCAGCTCCCGGATGACATTAGGAGTCGGCGCCGTCTTCGGCGCGCTGATGAGCCTCCTCCAGCCACTCGAGGAAGTTGCCATCCCGGTGTAGCGTCCGCCGCAACAACGCCTTGGCCGCTTCCTCTCCAAAGTGGTGCCAGATCCCCTCGTAGAAGCTCTGCACGGCGGGCAGGGTGGTGCGGACTGCGCCGGACCATACCCCGGCCCCGATCGAAGCGCTCAAGCCGGGAGCCACCAGCCCCTCCACGTGCTCGCACCCCCGGGCGTGGAGTGTGGCAAAGGCAAGGCACGCGCTGGCGTAGCCGCAGTGATCGTCGAAGGCTTTCGCACCGTCAAGTGCCAAGCTCGAGCCCTCCTCAATTCGCGCCAACGACTGCTTCACGTCTGCGGCGTCGTGGGTGAGGTCCAGCATGACGACGGAAAGGCCCCGCAGGGCCCCCTCCAAAGACCCCATGGCCCTCCAGGCGGCGCGACACGTCGCAGAGCAGCTCTCTTCTCCTCTAGGGCCACGGTAAGCTGGGCCCTCTCCTCCTCCAACGCGCTGATTCGCCCGAGTAAGCCGGCATGATCCTGTGCCGCGACACGCTCGGCCTTTTCGGCAGCGCATTGCGACGCCCCCGCTGCGCGAACTTTCGCCTCCAACACACAGATGCGGTCGTCCTTCGCAGCATGAGCCTCGTCGGCAGCACGAAGCTGCTCCTCCAGCGCCCTCCGTTCGCGGAGGCGCGCCTCATCCAGAGCCCGGCCGATGGCGACCACCTAACAACAGGACATGGCTGCTTAACATGCACGCGGTGGTCATGTCAATGGCGGGCTCAGGAGCTTACCTTCATCCCCGCGGCACCCAGTGCAAGCGCAAGCAGGTCCGCCCAGCATGACGACAGCGCTCGCCGATCCAGCCTACCGACACCACATTCCGCAGCTCCGTTCAGGGCACGGAGCGCCTCCGGTTGCAGCACGAAGTCAGACACGGTGAGCCATGCGGGCCTCGCGGCAACATCAGGTGTCCGCGCTGCGTTTCCCGCAGCGTCACCACTGACTTCGCAGACACCACCGCTGCTTGATCCTTGCCCGCGTCCGGGCGACTTCCCCTCTCCTGACGTCGACGACGGCATAAACGAGCAAATCGGAGAGAGCTTCGTGAAGTCACGAGGAGAAAAGGAGCTACACCTACCTCCGCCACCCCCCCACTATGGCGTGGAGAGGTGTCGGCTCAGCCCCTGCCTGGGAAGTAGTAACCCCCTCCTCAGTCGGGGTGGCCTCGCGGTCGAATCCTACACCACCGCCGACCGTGCCCGCCACATGGAATTGCCCCGCCCGCGAAGGCGATTGCACCCGGCGGCGTTTCGCCGCCGGAGAGCCAGAGGATGCACCCCCGACCGCTCCAGTACCCGCACCTTCCGACGCGGGCAGCATGATCGGGCAGTTGCAGTAAGTGACGACGACGAGTGCTCCGCTGCTCCAGTCGTCGCCAGGCCTGGCGCCGGTGGAGGGCTTGTGGCAGTCATCACGGGCGACGGCGGCGCGGGAGGCAGGTCCTCGCTGACTGGCATCGGCGATAAGATGTCGTCTCCAGCGGCGTCACCGCCAAGGCCCGCCTTGCCACCCAGGTCCTCACTGGCCACAGCGTGACCCTCCGCGCTGCCATGCTCGGACCCACCCCCGGACACGTCGTCCGGATCAGCAGCCTCTGCCGCCAAGCCGGCGAACGGGTCAGAAACAGCAGCTTGGGACCGGGACCTTTGCCACTGGGAATACGCCCCTGCCCCGCCGGCACTGTCACAACGACGGGTTGAACTCCGCACCGGCACTGGGCGCTCGGGCACAGCGAGGCCTAGGACCTCGCACACCCGGTTTATCCGCCCCAACCCCGCAGGCCTGGTCGCGGCTTCGTGCAAGGTGTGCTCCTTCCACGTGTACGACCCTAGGAAGGCATCGACGGCGCGCTCAGCGTCCCGCAACGAAAGCACTGCGCACCCGGTGGGCTCCTGCAGCGACGACACCGAGGGGCGGACGCCATCCCTCCGCGTATCATACCGTTCATATTTCCATAGGCCGGAGAGCAGAGACACCCCGTACATGGTAAATTCTTCGGCAAGATCGCGCATGTTGAACCGAAGGGTCACGCCGCCAAGTCTCCGTGCCTGCCACTGATCCTCGCCCTTCAGCCTCAGCCCGGGGCAGCAGTCGAAGGCTATCGGTTGACCCCGGCACCGCGGATTGCTGGTCGACGTCACGCGGCAGTAGAACCACTGCCGCATCCACCCCTCCCACTTCTCCTTCGTCGCCAGCGCAGGGACCAGATGCGCGTAGCCCGACCGCACCACGAAGTGAACGCTGCCAAAATTGGACAGTGCCCCTTCTCCGACTCTCTTTGGCTGGCAGCGCGCATCATGAAGAAGGCGAACAAGCTCGCGCGGGGATGACCGCCTTCCACGCGGATTGCCCAAGCAAACACCGCCAAACGGACTATTGCATTCGGGGTCAACTGCGTCAACTCCAGTCCATAAACCTTCAGGACCTCACCAACAAAGAGCGTCGACGACATCCGAAGTCCCGCCTCGAAGAATGCGGCGAAGACAATCGCCTCTGACTCCTCGGGATGAGGCTCCACTTCGTCGTGAGCGGGCAGGAGGGCTACGTAATGGTCGTCTATCTTCTTCTCCCGTAGGAGAGCTTCGATTATCTCCTCGGTGGCATGGCTTCACCCCAGCACCGCAGAGCACCGCCCTTGCGAGCTCTGCCGGGCGTTGTACACCTTCTGGGTCTGCATTGACTCACGAGCCACCACCGAATATTC
Source organism: Melocanna baccifera (assembly GCA_036346265.1). NCBI lineage: Eukaryota > Viridiplantae > Streptophyta > Magnoliopsida > Poales > Poaceae > Melocanna > Melocanna baccifera. Next base: position 16,484,022 of record CM070704.1, on the reverse strand, counting down.
CGCCTGGGGCGGCGTCGAGTCGCGCCGGCCCGACGAACCGCTGCCACTCAGCCGGCGGCCGGAATCTCCGTGGCTTGCCATCTTTCTTTCCGCACGACGGAATGGTCGGAGCAGCGGCGAGTGGATTTCGCGCAGCAACGCGGAACAAGCTGGGCGCATGCGAACGGGATGCACGCCTGTGCGCCCATAAAGCACCTTTTATACAACCCCTTCGCGTCCCGCCATCGGGAGGGCAACCGTCAAGAGCCGTCGGTTCGTCCCGCCCACGGTCGGGAACTGTAACTGACCGCGGAATGGCTCGCTGCGTGTCTCGCTTCCCTCAGGAACAGACGGGGGCGCGCGGTCGCAAGGCTCCTGACATCCCACGGCGCACCAACCAGGCAGCGCCGCGTGTACCGCCGCCTCGGGACCATCCGTACGACGGTAGCAAACCGCCCCGGCCTTCCCAACGCACGGCATAGCAACTCCCGCGCCAAACAAAGCTTTTCGGCCCCGGCAACAGCTGTAGCCCAGCGGAGGGAACACTCCGCAACTCCCCCGAAGCCTTTACACCTGCGGGACCAGCCCGGGTCACACAAAGCGCTAGTGCAACGGGTCAGTCGGCAGGGCAGCTACAGCTCCGCCTTTGATGCAGTTCCTGCCTCTGCACCTTCGCCGAGGTCCCCACCTCCGCAAGCCGGCTTCAAGCCCGACCTCGGCTTCACCCCCTACGAAAAGACACCTCGCCAGGCACCCGTGCGCCGGCACTGTGTGCCCGCAGATGCCCCCGCTTCAGTGCTTTTGGGCAGCCCAACCGCCTACCGCATCCCACACTCCCTTACCTTTCGCACAGGGTACTATTTCCGCCCCTTGACCCTCACACTTCCACCGTTTTTCTTTGGCTGCCAGGTCCCACATACTGTCAACACGGCCAACCGGCGGCCGATGATGCGTCACGGGCAAAATGAGCACGCGGCGCACTCACCAGGATGCGGACGCGTCAGAGTAGACTCCTCCGCTCGCGCAACCGGCGGAAGTCAAACCGGCGCGGTCGCTTGCGCGTGCGTGCGTCGTTCCGGCTTGCCACCCCTACGTATCCGACCCACATATGCGAAATCCTCGCCTTCACGGAGCAGCTCAGCTCCGCCCTCGGCGAAGTCTCCGCGCCCCCGGAGCAGACCGGCTCCGCCTTCGGCAAGGTCTTCGCCCCCGCGCAACAGCTCGGCTCCAAAGTCACCCTCGCCTAATATCACACAACGTCACAGGCCGCAGGGACGGAGGGGGCCAAAGAGCTCGGCAACATGGCTTCGGCCTATGAAGCCCTTCACCATGAGAGACTCCTGTTGTAGGGGTGGCCCCCACCTAAACCCAGCTAGCCTGTTAGAAGGTTGTAAGTCATGTAAATGATATACTTGTCCTCAGTGAGGGACTCCGTGTAAGGCTACGATGGTAAAGTCGCCCCTTGCGAGGGGGAATACTTATGTATCGTGACTGGTCCTTGGGAAAGGCCGAGAGGTCATTTGTTTACCTAACTCTCCACCACCATACTCTCTCTGTTTGGTCTGTAGCCACAACACATACGTTTTAATGTGTAACGCTAGGAGTTAATCATGCATGTAATGCTAGGAGTTAGGCATGCATGTAACCGTTTGGAGTTAATCTTGCACTAAGTACTGCTCTATAAAAGGAAGAAGAACGCTGCAGTTTGGTGCAAAGGCAATACAAAACATTTTGTCTCCTCTGCGTTCGTGTGTGTTCTAGAGAAGAAACAATGTGCGAGTTCTCTCCAGGAGCTGGGCCAACATTTGGTATCAGAGCGAGGTGCGAGGAGAAGCTCCCTAGTGATAACTCGCTGGTCGACGTGATGGCGTGCACAGCGGCACGTGTCAGGTGGAGGTGCATAGGTGCTGGCGATGAGTCGACTGCAGCACCGTGCGCTCAAAAGCACGGCGGTGACGGTCCGCGCAGCCATGGCGAGGTCAGGGCGGTGTGCCATAATCGCACGTGATGTGCACATTGGGGTGACGACGTGATCGCTGTGGTGTGGCGACGACGAGCAGCATAGGTGGGCTGCAAGGCGGGGGCAGCGTCGACGGCAAACGACGTTCTTCCACCACCAGCAGTGTCTTAGTATAAGATGTCGTGAACACAGTGATGTCTAAAGTGTCGACAGCATCATCAAAGTGTGTGAGTGAGGGAGATGGCACAGTAGGACTGTTGCATCTGTCATTTATGAGTTGTTTGTGCACGTAGAAGGTGTGTTACATACGTGCGCATAGTCATATCGTGCTCGTGCACGTAGATATGTCAGTGCATGATGTAATGTGTGTGAGTTCTTGTAGTTGTGTCCAAGTTCTCATGTGTGTATGTTCTGATGAGAGTCTCCGTCGTCGTCAAGTTGTGTCATCAACGAAAGACAATTGAAGCTAAGAAAGAAATCAAAGTTGTCGGTAAGGTGTGTCACCGACGGTGAAGAAGTGAAAGGCATCAGCAGCCTGCCAGGGAGTGTGGGTGGCAAAACTCCTTACAGAACTGACAACTGAAGACCAACGAGCTCTGATTAGCGTCAAGGACGTGCACAGGAATTAGGGCGTGCACAGGGATTAGGGGTAATTGTTGGTAACCCCTGTGCTAGTAATAACTCTGCATGCATTCATACGTTTCAATGTGTAATGCTAGGAGTTAATCATGCATGTAATGCTAGGAGTTAGGCATGCATGTAACCGTTTGGAGTTAATCTTGCACTAAGTACTGCTCTATAAAAGGAAGAAGAACGCTGCAGTTTGGTGCAAAGGCAGCACAAAATATTTTGTCTCCTCTGTATTCGTGTGTGTTCTAGAGAAGAAACAATGTGTGAGTTCTCTCCAGGAGTTGGGCCAACAAAAAGAACTGGCCTTTCTAAAATCTAATAGTGTGGAATCGCATCAAAAAACCAGGAGAAGGGCTCAATTCATGAATGAGATAGGAGGAACAGCAGGATGAAGGAATGGGCAAGAGGGAGAAGAAGCCAATCACGTACCGTCTCTCTTCACCGTTTTGCCCCACGCGACGCCGGTGAGGAGGGGAAGGAGGGGTAAGGAGCGGACAAGTGACGCCGCGGCCATGGGTGATGGGAATGTGTAGCTCACTAGTGCCTCACGAGTCAGGACTAGCTGAGTGTTCGTACGTTGTTACGAAATATCATACAAATAAATTTTATTACGTTGCGTATGCAACTTTACTCGTCAGAAAAAGCCAATCAAAAGTAGCAAAAATCTCTTCCAGCGACTCAAACAAACTCGCCCAGTCTAACTGATTTTATCTTGCCCTGGTCCCGCTTCCCACAACTTTCATTATTGTTATTACCTGGGACGACAACAAACACAATTCATACCTGCCCTGCTAGCCACTTGTTCACAAATGGGGAATGATTTGTTATAGAACTAGGGTTGCATGCTAGGTTCTAAAATAGCAGAGCCCAGAATACCAGAGTTAATCAAGACAAACATGATGCATCCTCTAGTATTTAAATTAGACATGATTAGGTGGAGTGTGGAAGCAAAACTCTAGGGATATTATAGATTTGACAACACTACTAATAAGAGATAGATTGTCATTCGAATGCAACATAATAAGAATGGATCACACAGAAAGACCAATGATTCTAATGAAAGGTGTAATACCCGTAAGAAAAGAACAGCAAAAATAATTAATCTCAAGCCGCAGAGCCCACCGAAAGGCAACATCCATTTTCAGCCCCAAACTGTAGCAACAGTGCCCAAGCCACCCTTCAGATCAGAAGGTATGCAGCACAGGAACATAAGACCCAGAAGTGGATAAGAGCAAGGGGCAACCAGCTGCAACCAGTCAAGGACAGCACCAGTTGGGAGTGGTCCGAAAACCACCTCCCCCTGGAACACAAAAGAAGCCTTCCCCAGTAATTCACACATCCAGTCTCTCCCTTATGTATTCGCAAGCACCACAGAACACCAACCACCCACAGACATGCCCAGCTAAAGGAAACCATCACCAAGACCCCAAGCATAGCCACAAGCTCCACAACCATCACCCATTTCTAGTGCACCTTCGGCCAGAGGCCAGAAGGTGAAGGTCAGAGCGCCACCGCAACTAGAAGGAAGGAAAGAGCTACAAGGAAGAGAGGGGGACCAAGGAGTAGAAAAGGGAAGCATACAAGGAGGGACCACCGCAAGTCCACCATAGCCGACAAGGACCAACCACATCTTCCTCCCCGACAGTGACCACGTGAGGAAGACCCTACAACCCTCGAATCCCCACCACTTCCTTTTCCAGCCCGACCACCAAGTAGGTCACCCTCCTCTTGTCATCTTTTGCCTTTTTGGGATTTTTGTTCGGACCCCATCCAACACCTCGGCCACAAGTAAAACAAGCAGGAGCATATACTCAAAATAGAAGTAAACAGAGGTAGATGGGTAGCACTGTAGGGTGGAGTGGACCAAGTAGAACCATGTCGCACCATCACCGAACCCAGGAACCGCCGACGTATGCAACGGCCACAGCCCAATCCGCTCGGATCTAGGCCGAGCCGAAGGGGAGCCGAAGGGGACTGAAGAGGAGCAGTAGGCGAGGCGGCGGCCGAGTAGGAAGGTGCAAGCGGCGGTAGAAGGAAGCGGCGGCGATAGAGGGAGCTAGGCGGCGGAAGTAGGAGGCGGCGGCATGGAAAGGGAAGAGAGGGGGAGAGCCAGGAGAGTGAGGCGGTGGGAGAAGCAAGAGGAGAAGCAGGCGGCGGCAGATGGAAAAAAAGGAATCAGGTGATGTAAGGAAGAGGAGAGAGAGAGTTATATGAGGTAGAAGGGGAGGAGAAGCCACAGGCTGCTGTGCGGGCCGCATGGGCCAGTGGGCCGTGCGTGCGCATGAGGTCGTGAGGCCCATCGGCCAACTGAACCGCAACCAAGAAAAAGAAGAAGAAATTAAAGAACGGGGAAGGGCGTGAACCCATAAGTCGGCCGGCCCGATTAGAGAAAGAGAAGAAGGAAAAAGTAAAGGAAAGAGGAGAAAAGATTAAGTTCATGTAAATGAGATTTTTGTGCGATTATAGATGGCGCAAGCCTTCATTTATGGTCAGTTGGGTACCAAAGCATTAGAAAGGTGTCCGATATTAAGAAGGTTGTTGGATCGAGTTGCATGTAGGAACGTTGTCGGTTGTCTACATGTAGAGCCGATGTCATTTGCAGGTTTTTGTGATTTGCTCTATTGTGTTAAGACGGATGACGCTTACAGGTGAAGGCCCTAGTTTGGCACCCTCCACGTACGGTACACAAGATTGACCAGGAGGAGGTCCTAGTTTGACACTCTTCGCGCGTCGTCTGCAAGAATAATCAGGCAAGTACTTGGTAGAATAGTGGATTGTGGTGAGTGCCTGATATTTGTTTTGGCGATCTATGCCTTATACCATTTTATAAAATGATATCTCTACTTATCGTTGATTATATTGCCACGAGAGGTGGATGTGACTATTAATTACGTTGAGATAGCATTGCATCGTATTGCACATGGGTGCTAAAGGTCTACAGTGCGTAGACATCCCGCGGTGGTGGAATAAAGACCTACCTCGATAGGCACTCTACGGGGGTGGAGTTGGAGAAGTGATTTTGATTACCAACAGGTTGTTGCATCATTGTTGCAATCATCATAACATAAGTTGCATAAACTAAACCGGAAAGGAAGTCATGTAACTATTCCGGTAAGGTCGGTGAGAAAGATACATGACTAATCTGGGGGTGCTTACAGAGAGACCTACTTCGGTAGGTAATCCACGGAAGTAGAGGTTGTGGCCCTTATGAAAGAGAGCGGGGCACGAGTGGACCATCGACGGGTGGACACTCAGCTTTACCGGTAGGAGCTCGGAGACTGCATTTGGGCATAACATTGCATGGCATTGCACTGCACTGCATGGAAGAAACTGGTGATTATAGAACAGTTACGGAGTTTATATTGCAATTGTGCAAGATAAGTGATTTACTGATAGATACAAGGATTGTCTTGCTTAGACAATTGCATTTGTTTTGTTGTTGCCATTATTCTATTTTGTGCTTGCAGGGTTTTCGGACTCACCTTTGCTTTATTGTGTTTTTTTAGGCATGTGGTGAAAGCGACATGCACGGGTGGGAGTAGCACAGTTATCCCACATACAACAGTAGCACAATTAGCACAGTTATCACTTATAGTTGTCATTTTTTTAGCCTGGTTTAACACAAGTACTTTTTTTAGTATTCGGCAAATTCATACCTCTGTTGTGTTTAATGTCAAGTATCTGTCATTTGCCTTTGAGTGCTGTTTAAACAGAGGAATTGTTTCGTGAGTCCAGCGGCAAAAGACAGAACTGGCATCATCATAAAGTAGGTGGTAGCATTTTGGGCTCAGGGAAGGAGCCGGAGTGTTACAAAAGGACTATTACATGTCTTAGAAGATTGGCCAAAATTGCAGCACCTCTTGTTAATTACAACTTACAATCATATGCTACCGAAAACTATAGGAGCCAAAAAAAATTGTTTAGCTGGTTCAAAGTCAATTATATGCATATCATTGTATTATTGTCTGAGATACTACAAAGTCATAGCTATATTAATCTGCAAACCTAGGAATCATACCTCAGCTATGTTAGGAAGAATGAAACAATATAACACTAAATAAAAAAAGAAAAACCGTCAGATCGTGAAGCTAATGGAATGGGTTTGTGGTGAGATGATGTCATTCAAGAAAATGGATACCAGATTTTTGTTGAGATGTGTTGTCCATTGAGACTACTGTCACTCACTGCAGAGACTTCTTGGTGAGACTGCTCAGACTTTGTTGATGAGGAGTCTCCATCAGAGTTCTTGTGAACTAATTGCTTCATTGGATAGCCATTCTCGGACAGGAAATCCTATTCACACAGAAGTGATTTGGTACATTTGTTATTCGTAGCTCTACAGTCTGTGATTCAGTATCCCACTATGTTGAAATTGAACTTACATAGTTGGGCATGGAATGGATTGGGTATTCCTCCATTTCTCGTAAAAGAAATACCATCACCTGTAGGCATTACTCAAGCTCCACCAACAAAAGCACATAATTTAAGAGAGGGGAGCTTAGGGATTAGTGACTCAAACAAAGGCAAATTGATGGGACGCCTAGGAAAAAATTGAAGGATTAACCACATACCTCCTTGTCATTCTTTTCTTTGTTTTCCTTTGATTTCTTCAGGTACTCTATACATACAAAAGGAGGAAGCAGAATTATTGATGTACCCAAGGTGCAAAACAAACCAACTGTAAATATTTATTGCTCAAACCCAGAAAGTTAGATCCAAGTCGTATGTACCGTGCAGTACAGCTCAATGTACAATCCTGGCACTAAAGCAGAGTTTGTTTTGCTATAAATCTGTCTAGATCAGTATAAGGCCCTGTTCTTTTCAGCTTTTGGCTTCTGTTACAGTACCTACCTTTCAAACGGAGTATTTTTTTTAAAACGGGGTCTACAAGTTAATTGTAGTATATTTTAAAAACCTAATATCTGTACCATCAAAAATCACAAGTGAGTATCTCTCTTTCCGTAATCTCTATCGCAAACAGTCAAAAAACCATCAGTCGCAGCCAAAAAGAACAGACCCTAAGTAGGCCGATTGCCTGCCACAGCCACACTGCTACGACATGGCTATGTGGTAACTAGAGTAAGCAAGAGGCGAGCTAACCCTACTGGGGATTTGGCGGCGATAGAAGACGGAGTCGGAGGTGAAGTTGGTGTGGTAGGGCAGCAGCGCGTGGACGTAGATGGAGTAGCGGCCCTCGTGCCCCTGGAAGAACCGTTCCCAGAGCGGCGCCAGCGGCAGCAGGCAGCTCGTGAGGAACATAAACACCACCTTGGGGACACGCCGGAACGGGTACCCACGCACCTGCGGTACAAAGGACGTGCGCCAGAGCAGCTCCTCGTCCATCATGGCGTGCCGCACGCGAGCCAGGGGCCGCGTCCACCACTCCAGCTCCTCCTCCGCGGAGACGGAGGCCCCCAGACACGGCTGGAACAGCGCAGGTGCGGCCGCTGCCAGCGTGTGCCGTGCCATGTACATGTCGAATGCCAACAGGCCCACGTCGATCAGCAGGAACCCCAGAAACACCTTGAGCATCCCCGTCGGGAAAACCCTAGCCTGCCCCTGCGCCGTCCCGCCACCGCAGCATCCTTCACGTCCTCCATGGATGCCATCCGCGCCTGCATCGTAGCGGTGCGACTCGACACGAGCCAATCTTCTCGCTAGGAGTAGACGAAATCTCCCAAATTTGAGGCCAGGTGTGGCATCTCCAGCTGTTTGAGGTCACATTCAGTGTTCTACCTCTCTATGCTCCCCCTCAATCAACTCCTCTCTCTATGTGGGCAGAGAAGCAACAAACGTGAGAGAAGGGAGGGGGCAAAAGAGAAAAACGTGGTGGTGGCTGCCGTGAGGAACACAGTGGCAGAGGAGGAAGGGGACCGCGCGATGCCGCCTCCGTAGGAGAGACAGGAAGGAGGTCGAGGTGGCGATGGTGCCACGGGGGAGGCAGAGGGAGGAGCGGTGAGGGTGCTGCGCGAGGGGAGGAGTGGGGGTGGAAGGTCGGCGGGGATAAGCGCTTGCGGCGGCGAGGAGAAGTGCAGGGGGTAAGGCGGCGGGTGCGGCTTATATGGGGCGGAGGAGCTTGCGATTTCTCGGTTCGATGCGATGGCGAGATGGACGTGCGGAGCACGAGATGCTGCTGTGCACGGCGACGAGGTTGTCGTGCAAGAACGGAGGCGGAGCCGGTGCTGTTGGGGCAAGGATGGTATCGACGCAAGCAGCGACATGGCTAAAGGCCAGGGGTGCAAATGGAAAGAATATTTTTCGATTGTCCGTCCGTTTGTTTTAATTCAGATAGAATTCAGAGCAAACTTTCAAATATCTGTAGATTTTACCGGATATGGAAACAGATTCGGATATTTTTTGCCGGATACAGAAACGGATTCAGAACAAACATTATCCGACGGATACGGAACTATCCGGATATTTTTCTGGATAGTTACCGGATATTTTTTTGGATAGTTACCGGATTCAAACTTGGATTCAACTCAGAACTCAATTCGGATTCGGTTCGGGACAGCCTAACAGACACTTACTAAAAAGGTTATAACTTTCACAAACGGAGTTTGATAGATTATTTCAAAACCTATTTAATGGATAAGGCTTCATCTTCAAATACATCACGAATCATTTGCTATGACCGAAACAATGTGATGACTGTAAAATCTAGTTTCATTTTTGTGTGAGTTCGAGTCTAAAACAATATAGAGTTAAGTTGTATTCGGTTTAGGGACCATATGGACGTCCCAAAGGGCTATATAAGCCTTATAATCGTAGCCTTGTAATCGTAATCCTTACACATGTGATAAATATGGTTTTTATTTTCGCGCATCATCCGACTAAATATTCGCGATCGAGACTAACCGTATTTGGAGCGGCATGTATTCGCTCCATATTCGTGACCAAGAATATCTGTATTTGTATTTGGTATTATCCGTGTCCGATTCTAACTCCGACAAAAAATATGAAAAAGGATACGGAATGAGCAATATCCATCTGTATCCGCTCCGTTTGCACCCCTAGCTACAAGGGGCGATGCTCGCGTCGTCGCGCGGTCAGCGTGTGGATGACGCAAGCAGGCGGGCCGGGATGCCATGGGCCAAGGGAAAAGGGGAAAATATGCTGGCCCTAGGGGAAAAGAGAATAGAAGATGGGTTGAGCTTTTTCGGTTTTAGCCCAACTGGTATTAGGATTTTTTTAGTTTTCTAGTTCTACTTTTGATTGAAATTTTTGTGCGGTGATTTTAAATTCAAATTCCTATTCGTCTTCGTTTTGATAGGATATAATTTTTGAATTTGAGCTTTATTAGGTTCTTATTTCATTCGGCTGTTTGCTTCGAATTCAACACTCCACAATGAACTCTAGAAAATTAGAATAACGCCGGGACACAACAAAAAAGTTTTAAAATTTTCATATTTCTCATGCATTTGAATTGCACTACGATAATCAGGATGTCCAACTTTGCGCACAGAAATTAACAAATACTTTTACTTTACACCAAGGTTGAGCAATATTTAGTTTCACTTGGCACAAGCCAAGGCAGTTTGGTACGCATGTCGATGCGGCAGTTTGTCCACGTCAGATTGGACCCTAGACCCTCAGGAGGCGACGTCGAGACGGAGAAATAGAAAGCTGCAGCAGGGAGAAAGGTCGTGCTGCAATTTGCTCTTAATTTTACATTAAAATATAAAATATATCGTATATTTTTAGACAAAACCATTCAAATACCGTGACCAGTTAGTCGCGGACGATGACTCCCAGGCAGAATCGCAGCCATGGTGCTGCCACCGGCAACAACGAAGACGACAAAGATAGATTACATAGGGTTGTCATCGACCCAGATGGTCATGAAGATCAATGCAAGGAAATAGGATAATTATGGGCATGTTTGTGTAAGAGCAATTGCATGATTGTAACCTCTAGCTGTTTGATCACCTTGTTTATGTAGCCAAGATTCTAAGGTGGTGATCGTTTCGGCTTCAGCTTCTAGTTTCAGTTTTTTTTTCACTATTCACTACACTATCAACTAACTCAGCTACAGTAAAAAAAGCCAAAAACCATCGCTAAAACGATAACCACCGTACATCAAATCAGATGAGGCTAAAATAGTAGCAGAAATGAAGTGCAGGTAAACTAGCAGCTCATTATTATGCCCTTTGTTCCTTGTAGCTACTACCTCCAGTGGCTTACATACATGAAAATGATATGAGTAGATTTATATCAAAAAATATTTTTACATGTTATAGGGCCTGTTCTTTTTGTCTGCAGCTGATGGTTTTTGGCTACGGCTGATGGCTTTTTAGCTGTTTGCGACAGAGATTGCAGAAAGAGAGATACTCGCTTGCAATTTTTGATGGTACAGATATTAGTTTTTTAACGTGTACTACAATTAACCTGTAGACCTCATCTTAAAAAAAATACTCCGTTTAAAAGTTAGTTACTGTAGCAAAAGCCAAAAGCGGCTTTTAGAAGCCGCAAAAGAACAAGGCCATAATTTTATAAGGTTTTATAAATACATTAGGATATAAATTAGTAGTCAAAGTTGCATTTTAAAAACTGTATCAATGTCCAAAACGTCACTCTTTTATGATTGTAGGGACTAGGGAGAGCATACACTGCACCAAATGGTTTGCTACAGTAAAGTAGAATTGCTGAAAAAGGAGGTCAGCAGGCGTACGAGCTAGAGCTGAAAGAGAACAAGTGACGGTGGAATGCACACTCACTCAACAATCCAAAAATGTAATGTGCAAAGATTTTAAACAAGTGACAAGAGAAGTCAGACCTCAATGCAGCGAAGAACTATACTAGTCTCAAGTTCCAGAAAACAACTGTAACATCATTTTGCTTGATCAGCACCCTAGGTATGCCTCAGCATTCAGAAGTTAACACTGAAATCAAGTCACAGCAGGTCTGAAATTAGTCGGTCACTAAAGTACATCTTACATGCATTACCCTTCAAACGTTGAACAACAATATAAGTTCACGTTGCCTAACGTTGCGATCACATCAGTTATAGGGGAACATTAGTTACACAATTGATATCCTCATGGACAATATATTGGCAAGCAAGCATCATCAACAAGTGCAGTAGCATGCCAAAGTAAAGTGGTTGTTCAGTTTTACACCACGGGCTAAAAAAATCAAGTCACAAGATCACAGCAGCAAGGATAAAATCGGCACTTGACAGGCCAAAACGCAAGAGACACAAAAAAAGGCATTGCGAGCACTTGGGTATCACACACACTTAATATAACAAGATAAAGGTGTTCACACGGCACCTGAACATGCTGCCATTGTAGCTAAATTGACGTAGAAAAAAATATACACCGACTAGGACTGACATCATATCTGACTTGATAATACTTGACAAAGGAAGTGGGCCATCTAAAACGCACCACACCTGTCAGGAATTCAGAGCACTCAAAACAACAGTTCAGATCCTTCGAACTACATATGGAAGATAATGTTACCTGTTCAACACTTCAACTAATACAGGCAGCACGCTAGCATATATTCTAACCAGGCAATCATCTTATGTAAATAGCAACATTTCAGCTCCATCACCCTTAGTGTTACATTTATTGTACAGCGTTTCTCGATCAGTGATGGTAAGCTACTATTCTGATCTAGTATGAATGAACATGGCAATCGAAATTTCATAGTTGTATAAGTATGCGCATTCCAAAGAGAGAGAACCACCCTTCAAACATGGAATCAACATAATATTCCATAGGTCCCAATTATATAACAGTTGCAAACTTAATTTATTAACAACCGAGGGATGGATCATGCAAAGAAAAATAACCAAGCAGGGCATCACAGAAACTAACTGGATTTGATTACTCCCACGCTCTAAGGCAAACTAGTACCTGTAGTTTAGAAGCTTGAGTAGGGAAAAATGTGGTGTGTCTCCAATTTTCCAAGCACCTTCCTGAACTGCATCGACCCGAGGTGGATCATGAAGACACCATCATCTGTCCTTAGAAAGATCACATTGCTCTCCTCAGCAAACCCCACTATCGATAGAGGCGAACACCCTAGGGGAAGAAATTTGTCCGATTGAACAGTTTTGCAGAGCACCCATTTCGCAGGACTGTCACAATCAGTCTCCCTTTCCCAGAATTGGATGCTAAGTTCAGCTAAAACGGCGAGACCGAGCCGGCCATCCTCTGCCGGCATGATCTGACACTTGAAACTGTCGTCAAGATTTGCATCCAGTGGTGTCTCGAAAAAGGTTAGGCTCTGCCTGTCCAAATCAAATTGAAGGATCCCGCCGTCAGCAAGAAACCAGTAAATGGCATTGCCTACAAGGGTGCTTGGCCTCAGTGTTAACCAGCAAATGGCATTGCCTACAGATGGGAAAGCCAGCGTCGAGACTGAATGGGCCCAAACACCAGATTCCGACGAGTAGACGGAGGCGAACGCTCCTCCCCAGTTAGAATCGGTGAGTAGCGCGACCAGGAGGAACAAGCGGCGGTCGTCCGCAACAGGAACCACCGCCGCGGAAAGGAGCAGAAATCCCAGGTCCAGGGAGAACGGTACGCGTCGGCGGTGGCCGGCCATGGGGTCGAACACCAGGAACTCGGCGCACGACTTGTTCCAGCCAAGGACAAGCCCTTGGCAGTAGCTCAGGTACGGCCAACTCCTCCAGACCCCCGTCCCGGCGGCGCCTTGCGGATCCAGGTAGAAGCGCGAGACGGGGATGCGGTCGGGCGGATCCAGTGTGGGGACGAATCTGATGCCGTCGGCGACGCTGGAGTCGAAGTGGAGAAAGCCGAGGAGGGGGGGCGTTCGATGGTGGGCGCGGAAGCGGCGGAGGAAGCCGGGATCGGTGAGGAGGCGGCGCCAGCGCTGCGAGCGAGGGAGGCGCGGGGAGGAGGAGGGCTGCGGGGGGAGGCGGAGGATGATCTCCCGGAGGAGGTCGTCGTCGTCCGCCGGCGAGGAGGGGGTGGGGCGGCGGGTCATCTCCTCGCTCATCATGTGGAATGGGGAGTGGAGAGCGCCTAGGCTTCTTCAGCAAGAGTTGAAGGAGGATGGCGGTCCGGAATGCTGCGGGAGGGGCAGCGGCGGCGCCGTGGCAGCCACCAGATCAGGGCTCGTCGCTCTCAGCGAATACCGCGTAAAGCTGGCCACCTGGGCCGGGCTTAAACAGGCCGCACGGTCCGGTACTGTTGGCCCGGCCCACGACGGTCTGGACATAACCCATAAACGGATCGGGCCGGTACGGCACGACGGACCGAGCCGTGCCTGGGCCGAGGGTGCGGCACGGCGGACCAGCACGGCACGGCCCGGTGGATTGCCCGTTTATCCACTGGGCCGTGCCGGCACGGCACGACCCGCGTAACGGCTCTAAACGGGCCGTGCCGGCCCGGCACGGCACGCCCGGCCCGCAACGGGTGAAAAAAGAGCCGTTTTATGACTGTTGGGGGTAAAAAAATTCGAAAAAAAATAACAAAAAATTCAAAAAAAAATTAGAAATTTTTTCTATAAATAGAGGGGCATCCGGCCTCCATTCTCCACACCTCAAATCTCACTCTTCTCTCTCGGTTTAGCTGTGAAAATTTCGAAAGTGTTTGCACAAATTTGGTGAAAATTTCGAAAAAATTCCGAAAATTCAAAAATCTTCGGATTTTTTTGTAAGAGCTGCAAAGGAGGTAATAATGCTGTCTTATTTTAATTTTTAGGTATTATTTGTTATTTTAATTTTTTGCTATTATTTATTAGTTTAATAGTAAGTTAATCGTTCTTTACTATTTCAATTTGTAGTTTATTTAATGGAGAACTACGATTTTGAACTTTCCGAATTTGGACTCTCGGCGGAGGATATGCAAACGTTTCAACAAGCATATCCATCCGAAGATACCGAAGAAACGATGGCCCCGGGAGCGCAGGGTCCAATCGATCCATCTTCTGCTGGCTCAACAAGTGCATCAACGACTCAAAGCACGGGTGCAAAAAGATCAAGAGCTAGTACATCAACAGTTTGGAATGATTTCGACAAAAAGTTAAAGACCGAGGATGATGGGACTTCGGTGAGGTATGCTATTTGTAAAATTTGTGGTAATGAATTAACTGCAAAATCTTCAGGTGGGATGGGTCATCTACAACGACATGCTGCAAGCTGCAAGAAAAAGCAAGGAATACAAATGCGCCAGACACAACTACAATATAACCCTGACGGCTCGGTACGTACATGGGAGTACAACCCAGAGGTAGCTCGGGAATCGCTTTGTAGATTAATTGCTTCTCAAGATTTACCTTTAAATTTTGGTGAGTCTGATGCTTTTCAAAAATATATTAGGACTGCTCATAACCCTCGATTTAATTCTGTATCTAGGCGAACAACAACTAGATATTTAATTAAATATTATAACAATTGTCGTGATAAAATGAAAGAAATGTTTTATACCTGTACATTCTCTATTGCTTTGACTTCTGATATATGGAGTGGTAGGGCTAGAGAGGATTATATTAGTGTTGTTGCTCATTATATTAATGATGACTTGGTAATGGAAAAAAGAATTATAGAATTTAAATTAATTAATGTTTCACATAGTGCTGAAAATATTGCAGAAAGTATTATTAGAGTTGTAGAAGATTTTAGCCTCACAGACTGGGAACAAGCTGAAGCAAGACTTCAACATACTGTAGAAAATAAAGATTTAGAAGAATCTTTTGAGAATTTGTATTTAGATAGCAATGAATAGGATTTTCAATATTTTTCTTCACATATAGTCACTAATGAGCTTTATAGGTTGTACTCTTTTTTTCTTTACCAAGGTTTTCTCAAATTGAGTTTTTACTTGGTAAAGTTTTTAATGAGGCAACCATCCCATGTAATTTAATAAGTTAATAAAGCTCATTATGTCATTGCAAATATTTATTTTTATGATTAGCAATGTCTATGATTTTCTATATTTTTTTGAATTTTTTCTGAATTTTCTACAATTTTTTTTTACAATTTTTTAATAATTTTTCTTATTTTTCTACAATTTTTCTTATTTTTTCTGTTTTTTCGGGCTAAACGGGCTAGCCGGGCCGACACGACCCGTTTAGCCTTAACCGTGCGCGGGCCGGCACGGCACGGCTTCGGGCCGTGCCTGGGCTTGCACCGCGGCCCGCGGGCCGGCACGGCGCGGCTCGTTTATTACACGGGCCGTGCCTAAACGGGCCGTGCCGAGCACGGGCCGTACCGAGCACGGGCCCGTGCCGTGCCGGCCTGGCATGGCCCAGTGGCCAGCTTTGATACCGCGTGCCTTCTTACCTACGTAGAATTAGAGGTGAAAATGAAGTGGATATAGACGAATATTGTTTATTTCGTATCTTTTTTATATTTTTTATTGGAGTCAAAATCGAACACGGATGATACTGGATATGAATACAAATACGGATATTCTCGGTCACGAATATGGAGCGAATATATGTCGATCCAAATACGGTTAGTCTCGATCACGAATATTTAGTCAGATAATACGCGAAAACAAAAACCATATATATCACATGTGTAAGGATCAATCACCATACTAAATATCCATAATGAAACTATATTAGTAGCTTAACAAACAAATTTCATACGATGACAGGGACAAGTTAAGCAACTAGTAAATTCAAGTTAACAAAGTAGCGAATAAATGATAGAGACTAATTAAACAAATAGTAGTTAACTAGCTACATGCCACACAGTTCAAAAGTAAAAATTATCCATAGCCAAGTAGTCAAGTACATCACTTAATATGAGGCCGTCCGATCTTCTTGACATAGGATGGATCTTTGCAAAGACTTGATGAATCGTAATGATCCTCTAATACCAGTACAAGAGACGAACACTCTTTAATCCGCCAAAATACACTCGCGTTGATTTCGTCGACCACCAAGTGAAGATCTACCGTGCACCCAATTCTCAGCGGAAAAGCTGAACGATCTTGATTGAAGAACATTATTAATTTCATGTGAGATTTCGATAGTAATGATGAACACGAATAAACTTTAGTAGATTAATTTTTTCTCAAAGGTAGTCTAAGCCCTAAAAGCTACGATTAAAAGGCTTATATAGCCCCTTGGGACGTGTATATGGTTCCCAAACTGAATACAACTCAATCCTATATTGTTTTAGACTCGAACTCACACAAAAAGGAAACTAGATTTTACAGCCGTCATATTATTTTGATCATAACAAATGATTCGTGATGTATTTGAAAATGAGGCTTTATCCATTGCGTAGGTTTTGAAATAAGCTTTCCAACGAGTACAAGAACACTCGAATCGGATTTCGTTTGTGAAAATTATGGCCTTTTTAGTAAGTACCTGTTGGGCTATCCCGATCCGAATCCGAATTGAGTTCTGAGTTGAATCCAAGTTTGAATTCGGTAACTATCCGAAAAAAATCCGGTAACTATCTGAAAAAATATCCAGATAGTTTCGTATCCGTCGGATAATGTTTTGTTCCGAATTCATTTCTGTATCCAGCAAAAAATATCCGAATCCGTATCTATATCCGACAAAACCTCCGGATATCCAAAAATTTGCTCTGAATTTTATTTGGATTAAAACAGACGGACGGATGGTCGAAAAATATCCTCTCCATTTGCACCCCTACATAGAATGTATTCCATAGAAGTATGGCAAAAATAGAAGATTCAAAAAATAGAAGTAACGAATTTAACATAAAATACTTCTGAGAAAAATTACAAAAGCACCAAGACAGAATTTATTATAGTGCAAATTTGCCTAGTACCATTGGAAAATTTAGTATGCTAGAAAATACCATCGCAGATCGAACGTGTGAAAAAATACCATTGCAAATACAAAAGCACAGGAGAATACCATCGCCATTAGCTTTTTCATCTATTTGGGTGAGAAAAAAGTTCAAAAATAACTTTTTTACCCTTTGGTATACTAAAGAGAGAGAGAACTGAGAACAAAGAGCATTTCCTTCACGACTCATGCTACTTCGTCGTAATCTTCGAAGACTTATTCTTATTATTCAACCTCAACGAACTGCATGTCTCATTTCTACGATGCTGAACACTGTAAGTGTACTGTACAATCATATTCTACATGCACGTAATACCGATAAATATCATAACTCATTGGTTATATATAGATTCATGATCCAACAAGTCCGACGATGGTGAGAATCAGTGGGTTTCCTTGACGCACACTTGCTCTCTGAGCAATCCATCAATGCTAATGTATTCTTCATCCAAGATTACATAACGAGAGGATTGCTTATTCACAGTGATAAGGAGTACATCATAGTACCCTTCAACCAAGAGTAAGTTCTTCACTAATTGTCATATAAATTTTATTTGTATTTTATACGCAACATGAATTTAGAATTAATTACTATGACAATATACATAACTAAGTCTCATTGGATTCTGATTATGATTGTACCAAAATGAAGCAAGATAATATATCTTGATTCCCTACTTAGGAGCAACCACGACTTCATCCATGTGCAACAAGCAATTGATAATAAACTCATTTTCTCCATACATAAATCTATTATAGTCTTTTCTTCATTTGTAATAGCCGAGGGTAATTTTTTGAAATCACATACGTCGTTCAATGCTCATGTTGCCTAGGGAGGGTGATACAAGGAATTCTGCGCCACACTACGACATAAGACGTGATTTTTGGTACCCACTACAACACAACAATTCAATATCGCACTTCGTTATAATATCTCTAGAACTGACAATATATATATATGTATGTAATTCTATTTTTGCAGTGTCACCAGCAGCTATAGGGAAATATATGTGGATTCTACATTTGCCGCTATATGAAGGAAATCATAGACGCTAAGACGAATGATCCAGAGGTTTGTCAACCTATCAATAATTATTTCATAATTATCAATATATATATATATATATATATATATATATATATATATATATATATATATATATATATATGCGCTAATTACTTAACACTACTAGCGACAACGCGTGGAATTCGATGAAAGTACAATCAATCTTGACAAACTCATCGAAATTCGAGGAAAATTCTCTCAATTCTTGATAATGGAGATTATAAACAACATCAAGAGTTCTACCCGCGATGATAATTAAATGTTGAAACATTGGATACAATTGTAATTACTCAATTGTGCTTAATCAAACAATTTATTCATTGTGTTTCATTCAGTTGTTTAATTTATTTGTGAGATCGTGTGATGACTATTACATGCTATATATATATATATATATATATATATATATATATATATATATATATATATATATATATATATATATAATCTTCTTGTTTGTTTTCAAAAGGTATAGCTAACATTTCCTAAGGCTAGCTGATAAACAAAAAATAATGTACTATTACAAATAGCTGTCATAGACGATTTGGAATACTAAACCGTCTGTGACATCTACATATCACAAACAGTTTTGAAAATCAACCATTTATGATATTCACGCTATCACAAATAGTTTTTTAAAATAATCATTTGTGATATCATACATATTACAGACATGTTTTTTTTAAAAAAACCATCTGTGATAGCTGAATATCACATACGGTTGTTTTAAAAAACTGTCTATGTTTTAATCTATCACAGATGGTATAGAAGCCGTCTGTGGTAACCACCTATTATCACTGACACATAAATTCAGATGATCTAGAAACCATCTGTGATAACAGTTTTAAACCGTCTGTAATGACTCTTTCTGTAGTGGTACGTGCAACCCTTGTTTACTGTCAGGGTTGATGCATTAGTCGTCTATCTTATGTTGGATTAGTCGTCTCTCTGATGTTCAGTGGAAGAAGAAAGTTCCCGTATTGGCAGGGGTTCTTGGATGCCAATGTAACACCCCGGTCAACCAAAGACCCGGAATGCTACCCAACTAGAAGCAAAGGAATGGTAACTAATTACATTATACAAAATTTCGGCAGAGCCTCCTTTGTTATTTATCTAGATCAGAGATTCTAAAAGCAAAATCAATTATAATAGACAATCCTCAAGTAATAAGTTCGAGGCTAAGCAAATAGTTTAAAGTTTACTAAACCATTCCTGGATATAATATTTAGAGAAGAGCACCGGGAAACATCCTAAATTCTTATTACAATTAAATCCAAAGATAATAATCGAATGGTATCTAAAAGGTTATTGCATGAATCATTTAATTCTCCTGCCTTTATTTCTATTCGGTGTGGAATGTGCATGTGCAACAAGCTTATTCCTTCCCCTTTCCTATGCATGCCGAACTCGTAGCGGTACCTAAATAAAGAAACAGCAACAAGAGTGAGTCCAACGACTCAGCAAATATAACGGATAGAATAAGTTCATTACTGCCCATCATTTCCCAAATCCATTCATTAATCATATAGACATACCATGCTATGCACAATGATCAAAAACTATTTATCTCTTTCTCTTTTGTATTTTACCGGTAATGCAAAGTGTGCATCCGTCGATGCACACCCATGCCTGTACCACCTGGTACAGGGACCAATTGCCCATACTCCACGAGTATGGGGACCTTTAGCCCGTCATGTCCTCAACATGACGGGGACCTCGGCGCTTAGTCATCTCGTGACCAAGGCTTCAAATAATCGACATGATGCATATGCGTGAATGCTCCAGTAAAATAAATCTTGCATTCACAATATCTATGCACCATAAATAATCATGAACACTGTGAATCGCAACACTCCTACATAACACCCAATACATTATTACCATCACCATGAACACACATATTTTCCTACCATCGAACAAATATTGAACTTCATATTCATACTATTGAACAAACATTGAACTTCATATTCATACCACTGAATAAACATGGAACCTCATATTCATACCGTTGAACAAATATCAAACTTCCACCTTATTAATATTAAACCATCATTATACTTGCCTTAACCGCGGGAAAACGGGGGGACAGGTAGAAGGTGCTGCCTCGGGGATCCGTCCTCCACCTGAATCATCATTGTAATATTAGCTAAGATACCAGTAGAGGACATATGCCCAAATAATAACGAACACAACCTAGTACATTTGTCTATTTCGGTTCCAGCTCCCACATCCTACCGATCACCCCGCCTACCTCTGCGGACAGTCAACTTCAAAAATTCGCATCTATTGGCACAGGATTCCGAATGGGATGTTCTTTGACTTTCTGGAAAGATAATTAAATTATCTAACTAAACCTATTTGGGGAGCCTCCCTGATTCGGCCATCTTCTACCCGCATCACCCAGTTTTCTAAAACATCTCTGCTCACGGCAGGTTCTCTGGACAGTACACTAAAAAGGCCATAACTTCCAGCCCGAATGTCCAAATAATGATTTCTTGATCTTCCTGGAAAGCTAAGACAATTATCTACAACTTTCATAATATAGAGAACCTTTTATTCTGCCGTTTTCTATTCGCTAAAGCCAATCTACCAAAAACTGCGAGAAAACTGTCGATCTGCAAAACAGTCCTACAAGAAAAATCATAACTTTTGCTACAAATGTCGGATCGATGCGTTCTAGCACTTCATAGAAAGATAACGACGTCCTCTACAACTCTCTAAGAGAAGTCCAGGTCAGAATCCCCACCAAACTACCCCAAAACAGCCGTCCAACAGAATCTGCCCGAGCAGTCCAGAATACCGACATTGCCACCACAACGAAAAATATATATCTAATTGGGGAAACAGGGATTACCCTTGACGAAATGCCGAAGAACACCACGAACACCCCCACGAACTTCCTCCCTTTTTCTTTTCCTCTTCCCCTTTTCCTTTCTCTCCCTTGCTCTTCCCTTGCTTTGGCGCACAAGACAGGGAGGAGGGGGAAAAGGAGCTGCGCGTAGGGGGGGACAGCAGGGGGTGGCGCAACCAGGGGGAAGGGCGCAGGGGCCAGGGCGGCCAGGGGGGCGGCGCGCAGGGGAGGGAGCCGCCAGGGGGAGGCGCAGCCAGGGGAGGGAGCCGCCAGGGGGAGGCGTGCAGGGGAGGGAGCCGCCAAGGGGAGGCGCAGCCAGGGGGCGGCCAGGGGGGCGCAGGGGGAGGGGGAGCTAGGGTTTGGGGGAGGGCACCTCCCCCCTTTTGGTCGGGCTCCTCTTGGGCCTCAGCTCAAGCCCAGGTTGCCAGAAAACTCTGAAAATCCCCCTCTCTAAAAGAGAAATCCAATTTGATATATTACAGCCAAGTAGGCTATTTTCTTTTCACTTATCTGGGATTTCCTCAAGTGCATGAAAAAAAGTGTAAAAATCAATATTGGATTCTCATATCAGGGAAGCCGGATAGAGGTGGCAATAATATCAGTCGCGGAGACATCTGTACTAATCCCTCTATATTTGAGCCATATTAACTCATGTTTGGCTTAGCACATATTCCGTTTTTTTTATTCATACTCGTCGTGGACATGTGGCACCTTTGAGTAACATATTCCATTTTTTGCTATGATTAACTGAGTCTGATTCTTTGTATGTTAATAATCAGCCGAGTACTATTCAGCTTTTTAATTGATGCAATTTGGGTGGCTACAATGTTTTTGTCGATGCTGATTATCCGAATAGACCAGAGTAACTAATGTCATACAAGGGGCAAAGATATCATGTTCCTAAATTTCAGAGAGGTGCTGCTCCAAGTGATGAGAAGAAAAATTTAACAAAATTCACTCGGGTGGTCGTAATATTGTTGAGAGGACTTTTGGTGTATAGAAGATGAAATGGAGGATTCTTCTGAAGATAATGAGTTTTAAATTGTCCAAACAAAAGATGATTGTTGTAGCTACTATGAAACTTCACAAAGTCATACGCGATTATGCTTCACTGAACAAGCATTTTTTGTAGATTTAAGCAGGATTCTAAATATGTGTGCTAGCCAAAAATGGCCTTTCATATACCTTAGCACTCAAATCTCCTGTCACACTGAATACTTCTCAAATCTCCTTTCACGCTGAATACTTCTCAAATCTCCTTTCACGCTGGCTGGACACGTTGCCTTTGGAGCTTGCGAGTATAGAAGACGGTAAGATCATCCAAGGGAAACCGGAGAGGAGGTAGTCGTGATGTGTAACTGGGCCAGGCGAAGCCTTGCCCAGTCATTCCCATAAAATGCCCGGCCCACACAAAACCCTAGGACAAGAGCCGATAGATTCCGCCGCCCCCACCGACCTCGACACCTATAAATAGGAGCGGCCGCCGCCTCCGCTCCAGACCCCGTCCTTACCCACAAGAAGAGCTAGCCAAGAACTCTACCCAAGGCGGCCAGGATGCAGATCTTCGTGAAGACGCTGACGGGGAAGACCATCACGCTCGAGGTCGAGAGTAGCGACCCCATCGACAATGTCAAGGCCAAGATCGAGGACAAGGAAGGTGTGGTACCTATTCTCATGGCTTCTTTTCTTGCTCGCTCGAGAGCTTTGCTTCATGCAGCATGACTGAAAATACTCCCCTATGCGTGTAGGAATCCCCCCCGGACCAGCGACGTCTGATCTTTGCCGGGAAGCAGCTGGAAGATGGCCGCACGCTTGCTGACCACAACATCCAGAAGGAGTCCACGCTTCACCTGGTGCTTCGCCTCCGCGGTGGCATCATCGAGCCCTCCCTCCAGGCCCTCGCCCGCAAGTGCAACCAAGACAAGATGATCTGCCGCAAGTAAGCACCTCTGTTATGATCAGGTGTTTTGGTTCTTGTGCTGGGATGGAACTGTGGGTTGGAACTCTATGACTTACGTGTGTGTGGCATCGGGTTTCCCATGGGTCCAGAGATAAGACACCCACCTATACTTTGTCATCTGCCTAGTCCATCTCGGCAGTTGATTTTCACTGGTGGGAAATGTTAGATTTACTGTGACACAGCACTATCTTTGTTCGGTTTCTGTTTAGCAGATTGGCGGGAATGACGAACCAATTAGATGCGCGAAGTCACCTTATGAGCTTAATTTGTGAGGCATACATTATGTCTGACCTGCCAATCTACTACTAATTAATATTCCACTGCAAATGTACTACTAATTAGTTTTGTTCTGGTGCTTGGCCTATTTCTCTGTCTTTCCTGTAAGTTTCCGCCTACGTCTGAATTAACCCTATGAGCTAAACATGCCAGGCATATTTTCGTTTGACCTGTCTTTTGCAACTGCGCTGGTTGTATTTCATTCAAGTAAAATGACTTAATTTTGTCTCTATGCTTGATATGAGTACCTTTTTTTTGCGCGTGCTATGTTTGTTGGCTGTTAGTAGTTAATTGTGTTTTGTTTCTTCAATTTCCATGTAGTTAGTTGCATGCTTCAGTAGTTTCTGAACGCAGTTCATTGGCAGGAATGATGAATCAATTAGATGTGTGAACTCACCTTGTGAGCTAAACTTTTGAGGCATACTTTCTGTCTGACCTGCCAATGTACCAGACAGTATTTCACTGCAAGCCTTCAGTGCTTGTTTTGTTCCAACGCTTGGCCTACTTTTATGTCTTGCCTGAAAGTTTGTGTCGCTTGCCTTCGATTTTGGGAACATCAATTAGGTATTTTGTGGTTTGTTCCATCAGTTTTCCCTGGATGCTGCTGTAAATGAGACTTACCTTCCCATTTGCGGTTGTTGATTCAGTATATGCAAGTCAATCTAGCCTAATTTTTCTCACCATTGTCTGCAGATGCTATGCATTCCAGGGCTGTTAACTGCCGCAAGAAGTGTGGTCACGGCAACCAGGTGAGCAACCTTTACCACTATGGTTTATATCTGCTGTTAAGCTGGGACCTTAACTATGGTTTTGTAGGATCACAATCATTCATCTCTCTGATTGCTATCGATGATCCTATAAGTGTATCAGAGTGGTTTGCTATAGCATCAAAGAGGTATGTGAATCACCCCCGATGCTAAATGATATTGATTTTGTTTTTTTGGAAGTGTCGTATGCAAGCTTACATTGAGGCTTAGGGTAATGATGTTTGGATAATAATTTGTACACCATATGAGTTTTATGCTACTGTTACTATTTTAAATAAAGCAGATGTTGATTTAAATGTTCAAGCTCGTAACTTACTATTTCAAGAGATTTCTCGCAAAGAATTTGATTGTGTATCTCATATTAATTCCGTCTATTTAATATGAATTTTTTTTGTGATTATCATTAAGGAACCACTAAAATTTAAAAGATGTATAAAAATCTTTACTAAAAAGAATATTCTGATTTTGCTATTAAGTTTGGTGAATTCATTGATGATTTTTTTTGCTCGTTTTGAGAAAATATTAAGTAATTTACCTGGTGTTAATGTTATTCCTACTGATGAAGATAATGCAACTAAAATTTTGAGATTTTTAGGTTTTGAGTGGTTGATGGTTGTCGTAACTATTAATCAAATTGTTGATTTAAATACTTTATACTTTAATCAAACTGTTGATGGTTTTTAATCAAAAATAAAGATCATCTATAGTTAAAGTATTTATATCAACAGTTTGATTAATAGTTGTGATAATCGTCAATCACTTGTAACCTAAAGATCTTAAAATTTTAGTTGCATTAACTTCATCAGCAAGAATAACATTAACACCACGTAAATTATTTGAAATTTTTTTAAAACAAGTAAAGAGATCATCAATAGATTCATCAGGTTTCATAGCAAAATTAGAATATTTTTTTTGGTAAAAATTTTTACACATCTATTTAATTTATTCTTTAATTATAATCGCTAATAGTTTTTCATATTAGATAGACAGAATTAATATGAGATACATGATCAAATGCTTTGCGAAAAATCTCTTGAAATAGTAATTTACGAGCTTGAGCATTTAAATTAATATCTGCTTTATTTAAAAATAGTAACAGTAGCAGAAACCTCATATGATGTAGAAACTATTATCCAAACATCATTACTTGAGCCTCAATGTAAGTTTGCATACGACACTTCTAAAAAGCAAAATTAGTACCATCTAGTATGGGGGATGATTTACATATCTCTCTGACGCCATAACAAGCCGCTCTGATACCACTTGTAGGATTGTCGATGGCAATCAGAGGAGAGTGAATGATTGTGATCGGTTTATATTTGCAGTTAAGGAGAGACCAATCTGCTCTAGTTAGGCGTACCTGGGGTGGATGTGCGGTGGGTTGACGGTGCTGGGGCATACATGAGGGCGGCGTAGGAGACGGACTGCCTGCCCCATTAGGGCCAGAAACTCTTCGGCGGTGCCTTGGTCACGGTGAACTTGTTTGTGTCGGCGGAGTTGCTGGCGACCAGGTTATTGTACGTGAAGAAGGCGCCGTCGATGAGAGAGGAGTTGGTGCCGGGCGGCACGAGGATGTCCGTTAGGATGTTGGTGTCGCCGGCGCCGGCGACAAAGGGAACAACACCACACATGCAGAGGAGGACGAGGACATCGAGCGGGTTGGATGCGGGCGCCATTTTCCTTTCCGGCCGGTGATTGATGCCAACTGTACGGCGGTTGTGTGATCGAGGACTCGCCTCGCCGGCTTTGGAAGAGCTGTGAACGAGCTAGCCGGAGCTGGAGAGTGATGTACCCACATATACGCTTGCTTGCCATTGCACGTCATGGTTCTTGGCTTCCTATGTTTCGCTAATTAATAATAGTATATACGTACAACGAATGTATGTGAATGATCATAAGAGAAGGTCCTTAACTATGTTTTGATGAATTTTTGTCATTTAGAAGAATTGACAATTTAGAAATTTTTGAATTTTTGTCTCTCGATTTTCATAGTTTTTATAGCTATTGAAGTAAAAATTTTAAAAATACTTAGAAAAAAATTTAAAGATATCATTCATCTAAGTCCTACGTTATCTGTATGCTCCTGTTGAGTGACAGTTACGCCATTCCACAGCTGCTGTGCTGTGCTCAACAACCACCAGGCTAGCACCGCTCCTAACAAAAATGTGTTGTCACCTTACAGCCGTCTGGTATATTCGTGTGTTATGCCACGTATGCTTGGAGACAACAAAGAGCACGTTGCACTGGCTGGTAGTCATCCCCAGCTGTGTGTGTGCTAGCTTAATTGCTCTTCTTCTCGTAAACGTTGGGGAACCTAGGCCAACAGTTGGGCTCTATCTAGAATAAACAGTTAGACCTGGTGATTTCATATACTTCACTTTTTTTTTAAAAAAAAACAAGGAATGACAAGAGTTCCACGGCTTCAGTATCATTCAGCCCTTGTTCGGCTAGTTCCACGGCTATTGGAAGGAATACCTCCTATTAAAAATTCAGAATTTGTAAAAAAATAAAATTCGAAAAACAAACCAGAAAATTTGGGAAAACAGTACAGAAATTCGAAAAAATGAGAAAAATCCAGAAAATTCGGGAAAACCCTGTAAAATCCAGGAAAAATTACAACCCTAAAAAATGATAGAAAATATGTATAAAAACTAGAAAAATTGTAAACATTAATATTTTCAGAAATATGAAGTATAACGTAGCATGAAAGTGCCACTAATCATGGATGAGAGCAGGCAAGATTTATAACGATCTGAACATAGCAACCTCAGCAACATGTCACCAGTAAGTTCATCAACCAATAGGTACAAGTATCGCAGACATCACAACATAGTTTAACTAGTGAGTAATCACTTGTTGGCACGTTAAACAACCAGTGCACCATCGGACCACGCTCATTTCAACTTGACATCGTCACAAAGCTCACTATCCACAAGCATCGCTGCATGAATCGCGCCCAGATAAATCTATTTACTACAAATACCCATATAAGTACCACAAAAGTTTTATGCACCATTCTTTTTTAATATACATCAAAGTAGCTGCGAGCTCTCCACCTCTGCCACTGAAAGCACTGGAACTATAGAAATACACTACTGACCTCATTTTTAATTGACAGAGCTAATATGAAACTGTGTAAAAAATAATCTATTTTTATTTTGAATTACAGTATTATATTTATGTTTTATTTTTTTTACAGTTTTTATCATCTATCGCTCCACGGTTGGACGAATTAGCCTAGTTGCCTAACCATTGGGCAACACTTGATCAAGTCGCTAACCAAAGGGTGACTAATCCCTGTCGCCCAATGGTTAGACCACAGGCCCTTAGTCGTCCAACCGTTGGGCGACTAGGGAGCTAATACCCTAGTATGGGCTATCTAGCTGCATATGGCATCACGTACGTCAGTATGGGCTATCTAGCTGCATATGACCGTCAACCGTGTGTGCATGATTAGAGATGGCTCAGCTAGGTAGCATTTGATAATTACGTAGATGTCTCACACAGTTTGATTCAGGGTAGAGAGTAGAAGCTTGTGTTAAAGAGATCTAGGCTAGGTCAAATTAAATTTCTCAAATAAAAAATAAAAGAAAAATAAATAGAGAATTAGCGAAAATATGAGATCATGCGACATGAGTATACATGTCAAAATTTTGATTACCCTCAAATTAAGTAAGCAGTAGAACTTCAAATTTCTTAATTATGCATGCATCAATACCTAGCAAGCTAGCTCGATTTTTCTTAGGAAAAGGTTGCATCACATCTTATAATTAAGCAACGCTTTCTAGAAAGAACAAAGTCATTGGTGAACATTTATGCAGCACGGACGAGGATTGAGAGGCGCAGATGTACGTGGTCTGGTATAGCCCTCTAGTCGTCCAATCGTTGGATGACTAGAGGTTTGTCGTCTAACCGTTGGGCGACAGTCCCAGTCGTCCAACGGTTCGACGACTTGGCTATATGTCGTCAAACGGTTAGACGACTAACCTAAGTTATTCAACCGTGGAGTAACAGATGACTAAAACTATAAAAAAATATAAGTATAATATTGTAATTTGAAATAAAAAATATTATTTTAAAAAAGTCTAGCTAATATGCTACTTTGTCCAGATAGAGAGCGAATTGGCTAAAATGTGTGAGCTGTGCTCAGAAAGTCTAAACAACAAGCCCAAAGTACTATTGCATTCAATCTAACTACTAGCTCCAATTTAATCAAGAAATGCCTTCTCACAGTGTGCAATGATAAATTTAC
The DNA here is from genome assembly GCA_036346265.1 of Melocanna baccifera. NCBI lineage: Eukaryota > Viridiplantae > Streptophyta > Magnoliopsida > Poales > Poaceae > Melocanna > Melocanna baccifera. The sequence continues at coordinate 16,455,533 of CM070704.1, read as the reverse complement.
ATGCCATTTAAATTCTCTATGGCATTTTTTTTAGAAGATCGTAGTATGCAATGATAAATTTAAAGGACAAGAACCCCTCATAGTACCCCTGAGGACAACTGGCTTTCCAGATTTTCCAGGTTGTAGAGTCCAGATTTTCCAAATAATACTTCTTAGCTTCACGGTGTAACCTGTAGAGCCAAGCGGTTAGCAACTCGTACTTCAAAAGCCTAGAAAGAACTCTCCCGCTTGACGAGCCTCAGGTAGCGTTCGGAATAACGATGGCTTTTAGTTTTTGCTGAAATTTTACTGTAGTTGGCTTTTTTTACTGTAACTGAGTTAGCTGATTGGACGTAATTAAATGTAAAAATAAAAGCGGCATGCTAATCTAGAGCGGACAATGCAAAGGCATACGGAAAAAAAAACAAAACACAAAAAATCGAAAAAACAAAAAAAAAGAGAAACAGACAAAATATGAATAGTACCTGCCAATTACTGTACATTGTTCAAAACGCCGATCGCGGCGACGAAAAGCTCACTTGAGCGCGGCCTCAGTCACAGACCGCAGAGCCTTGACTTGCGACTTCCTCAACTGACTTTGAAGGTCCTCCAACTCCTGCTCCACCTTCTCGTGAGCATTGGGAGGATCGGCCTCCAAAGAGGCCTCAGTCTTGCCAGTGACCTGGGCCTCTGTGGAGATGTCTGGCTGCACTCCATGCCGCAGGGTGGTGTGGGCTGCAGCCCAACTCGATTTAGTTTTGGAGGGGGGTTTGCACCCCCCAACCTTAGTGACCTTCCGCACCTTTTCCTTCTTAAGTAGCATGGTTTTTTGCTCGAGATCTCCACGGATAGCGCCAACTATTCGGTACGGATCTGGACAGTAAACTTGGAAACACCTCCAGTTGGATACGGAGACTGCTGAAGATGTGAACCTACCCAAGGAGAAGCACACAACCACAAAGTTTTTTCAATATGAGTATTTTAGGGTTATAAAATGGTCTCTCCTCTCCCATTGAAAAATGTCCTATTTATAGATAGAGAGGAAAATGAGTGAAGTTATAAGTTTGCCTTTAGAGTCTAATTCACTCCTAGGGGTATGAGTCTAATTCACTCCTAGGGGTATCCTGTCATTTGCTCCGAGCAAATTCCACCACATCCGGGATCCCAGGGCTGATCTGGGGTTGGCTTCGAACCCCTCCGGGATTGTCCTTGCGTACCTCGACCAAGGTTGGCCCAGGATCCCATAGGGGTTAGTCTTGTGTACCTCGCTCAGGGTTGGCCCCGGACTCCTTCGGAGTTTGTCTTGCGTATCTCGTCTGGGATTGGCCCTGCACCCCACTGGGGTTGGTCTTGCGTGCTTCGTCCGAGTTAGCCCTGCACCCCATCCCACCGGGGTCAGTCTTGTGTATCTCGCTTAAGGTTGATTTGTACTTAGCTCGAGGTACCTTCTAACGGGTACTGCCGTTCCGAGGTGGTCGTAGACCTGGAGTAGCGTGGGGACCCTTCTCCAACAAGTCTAAACTCCATGGCCTTTGTATGACAGGGTAGAAATCCTGTTAAGAAACTGGCAAACAAGATGTTGAGAGCAACCTGACAATCCTGTTCAGAAATGATAAAATTCTTCGATTTGAGATTCTAATGTGGTTTGCCAGAATTATGAAATCTAGGGGAGTCATTGTTATGCCAGGAGAAATGACAACGTACCTTATATAGTCTTCATTTAGTTCTGATGAAACTTTTTCGCGTGATTCTTTGATCTTTATCTTAAGAAGTCCTCAGTAAGATCAATGTAATCCAGACTTTGCCATCCATCACCAGCAATTTCGTTAAGAGTGGGTATACATAAAGGAGTACAGCTTTCGTTAAGAGTGAATTTTGTAATTGCAAATTTACTGCTGTCAAGAACAGCAATCTCCGCAGAAGCATACAAATTATCACAAGGTGCATTTCGTCACTCAACATAACTCAAGATTATTTCATCACTGAATTTCATACCAGCAGTTGATGGCCTGGTAGGTTATTTCGACAGGCAAAACACGAAAAGCATCAAGAACAGCACCGACGAACTTAGGCCTTCTTGGGGGGAGTTAGGCCTGCCTTGAGCTTCTGGATAGTCGGCACGTCGGTCTTGAACGACTTGGCAAGGATGGCGTCGTCGATGTCGGTGCCGAACACGGTGACAGGAACCGACACGAGCCCAGCAGCCGCGCTCCCGAACGCGGACAGTGCTGTGGCAGGCTTGGACCCCTGGTTGAACTGGTAGTGCACCATCCCCTTGGGGAACACAAACATGTCACCCGCCGCCAGGTCCTGGGTGTAGAGCTTGTTGGTCGTGTCGACAAACCCGACGGCGAGCGCGCCATCAACGACGAGCAGCAGCTCGGCGGAGCGGGGGTGGGTGTGCGTGGGGTTGACGGTGTCCGGGGGGTACATGAGCAAGGCGTAGGACACGCTCTGGCCATTCAGGGCCGGGAACTCCATCATGGTGGCCTTGATCGCCATGAAGTTCGGCATCGGCATTGTCGTGTTCATTGCAGAGCGGAAGCCAGTGTACGTGAAGAAGTCGCCGGTGATGTTCATGGGGTTACCATTTGGTGGGACGACGAAGTCGGTGAGGATGTCCGGGTCGCCTGCAAGGACGGCCAGTGGAGCTGAGAGTGCAAGCACCAGGAGCAGAATGGAGTGGTCGAAGGCCATTGTATGATCAGATGCCTTGAAGCCTGTTGATGCTTGGAGGATAGAGGAGGATGCTTGGAGGATACAGGAGGATCTATTGATGCTGTGGAGCTTTGCTTGTGCCATGGAGACGATGAGGATGCACAATTTATAAGCAGCTTTCTTGGCGAGAATTGGAGGGAAAAAGGATGTCGTTTGTCCCTTCTGACACAACTTGCAACATAGGGAGTAACTACTCTTGGCAAAGATTAAGTCCATTACAGCTTGCTCCTTGTACGGCATCTGGCATCAACATTGTATATCCTGAATTCATTGGGTTCCCGGGTGAAGCTGGCAGTATATATGGAGGCTCTGTGTTCCGCAAAGTGAATGTTATGCATTTCTTCTGGGAAAAGAGAGCCTGAAAAACCTAGCTCTGTTTCTGAGGAAAAATGAGTTATCCCCTTCCCTTAAAACGTAAGGATGTCCGGGGCATGGCCAGAGCTGAAAAATAACACCAAACAGGCTTTCAGTTGAGACAAAGGAATTTCAATTTCCGGTATTGCAATGGGAGATCAGTACTGAATAGGCCTAATAACGTAAATATTTTGTGCTGCAGCGCATAGCTCTGCAATTCTGTGTTTAGTGTTCACTGAAGTTACTATTTCCGTGTCTTCTGTATTATTCATGCGAAGGATCCTGCAGAAGTTCAGTATGACTAAAATGATTCTTCAGAAGAGTGGAACGAAAAACGTAGATATATGAAATGAATGGCAAAGATAACATCAATAAGGCTCAGCACATCTTAAAAATGGTATACATAAAAGCTTTGGATTCATATTTCATCCATTTGAACTAGCCACATCGATTTTTGTAAGACCGCGGAGCTGCAACTCCAGAATCTTCTGTGTATTACCGCACAAGTCTCAGATCGAAACTAGTGCACACAGTTAAACAGAAATGATACATAACCAACAACGCTTTATTACAATAATAGAGAGTACAGATCTCGAAGTCTTTTATTACATATAAGGTTTTAAGACCTCACACCAAACAAAAATTACAACGGAAGCAAAAAAAACTTAAGCAAGACCCATCAATACACCACAGGCAATTGACTGGGGAAACGCAGCCTAGAAATCCAGATAGCCTTTATCGAATCCATCTACGAAGTAGTCGTAGTCCGCATCTTAAGTTTCGACCTCCTCTGAGAGTTGTTTTAAAGTGTAGCATGTGAGTACATAAAGTACTCTACAAGTCTTGGGAAAGATGCAGTAGATGTAGGACTTAACCAAGGAAGGTTCTGTAACACCCTATTTTCGTAGTTTTTAATGTTTTTAAATTAAAAATGAATTTATGGAATTTTCTGGGAATTAAAAAAAGCTTAAAATAAAATTTTAGAAATTTCTGTCTCGGCGTCCTTGTCCAGATCGAACCCGCGCCCATGCCGTGCCCGAGCGGGACTCTCCTCGAGTCCTGTACTTAAATAGCGTAGCGCCCCGCGGCCTTTGCACCTCCGAGCGCCGCCACCGTCCTCACCGCCCTCGCGCCATCTCCGCTGCACTCCCACCGCCATCCCGAACCCCGCTGATGCCGGAGCACTGCCGCCGCCCTCGGAGCCGATCGACCGCACTGCACCGCTCCGACTCGGCCGTCACTGGTGAGTCCCCATCGCCGCTAGCTAGAACCATACCGCACCCGCACCGCTGCCCAGATCTGAGCCGCCGCCGCGATGCAGGCCCTGAGTGTTCGAGTGCTTGAAGTCGTGTCTAAGTACTCGAAGTTGTAGCCTAGTGTTCGAAGTTGGAGCCGAGTGGTCGAAGTCGTAAGCCGAGTGTTCGAGGTCATGTCCAGTTTCTCGAAGTCGATTACGACTTCTGACCTCCAAGTGCCATCCTCTGAGTATGAAGGCGTAGTCACTCGAAGTCGATTACGACTTTCGACCTCTGAGTTCTGATCTCCGAGTAGCCGGCGACTACTAAAAGTCGTTGACGACCTCGATTAGAGTACTCTTGTTCAAAAGAGAAGGTACTCAGCATGCCACGTCAGCCTTAGTGCCACATGTCAGACCAGCCAGCCGCCACATCAGCAACCACCCCTGTGTGCACTGTTCTGTGAGTCGAGTCCACCGTGAACCTGCCTTTCCGTGCACCAACTTCACAGCACTGTAACTTTTCTGATTTTTAGTATCTTCCAGCCTATTTAATTTTTCGAGAGCCTGTTCTTCTCCGTCCTAACTCCGATTGACCCTGTTCTTTTTTTCTAAATTTATCTAAAATCGAGCTCTATTTTTTGTTCTAGTTTCAAGGTTTTTAGAGTTCATTTAAATTTGATTTGATTTGATTTTATTATTTAGTCGTTTTCTCTCTCGTTAGATTCCGATTTCGGAAGAGCAGGAGCGCCGCCAGAAGATCCTGAGTACCTCGCTGAGCCAAACCAAGGTAAGTCATGTCCTTTGATCATGTTGAACCCAATTTATAATCTATTATTTAATTATTTTATTTTAAATTATCTTGCATCGCTATTTAATTACAAATCTTTGTATATGGTAGTTACCGTCCCAAATTGAATTATCCCTCCTTGATAATTTGAGTACCATAATGCCATTTTCACCATAGGTTGGGAAATTAATTAGTGATGCTATATTAGATGTCACATGGGTGGTGCGAGTAGAATGATTAGCCATGCTTATGTTACGATGGGTTCATCATCGCATGTGAATAATTAATTTAACTTAATGAGATATGGAATCGTGGTTGGTGCCACTATTATAAAATTTATGCCATAGTATTGGTATGTCATTGGTGTTGGTTATACAGAACTGGTTTTTCACTTAGGCGAGTGATCATGCAGTAAAGGGGGAAGTGTGATTTCACTTCGAGGGATGTGGAAGCCTCGCCTGGGTAAAATTAGGGACTTAACTTTGTGCGCTATTGATCTGAGCTTTACCATGCATACAACATGTCTAGTATGGGATAGACCTGGCTGATTAGTTTATGATATTTTAATTTCGATCTTTCCATTGTGATGAACATGGATCCTGATTTCTTTGGGGCGCAAGGGGGGTGTGATGCGAAACCCTAGCGGGTAGGATCGAGTTGAGGTTGAGCATTGTAAATACCTTGTTGTGATTTCTTTAGAGCGAGGTTAATCACATCGTGTGGGTACAGTTGTGCAACCTCTACAGAGTGTAAAACTATTCGAATAGCCGCGTCCTCGATTATGAACAATGCTCGGTGATTTCACACAAGGGGTAGAGTTTCTATACACTTGGTGTGGTTATTGTTGGGAGGTGAATAGTTAGTTCACTGTTGGTTTAGCTTATGGATGGGAGGTTCACAAGCGTCTTATTCAATTCCGTTGATTATTTATTTTCTATTATTTTTCTTTAAAGTTTGGTTTTAATCTATTTATCATATTTACTTTAAAGTATTGCTTTATGCAAATTAACCTTTCAGCCATCCATTGATAAGTCTTGCATATTATATTACATTCATTTGTTACAAACGACTTACTGAGTACCAATGTACTCATGGCTTTATGCCTATTGTTGCTCAGTTGAGGAGGAGTATTACCAGCAGGAGCTATCAGAGGGAGAATATTTCAGCGACTTTGCGGATTAGGACTTCGCTCCCCAGTCGATTGCTTGTGGGCATGTCGAATAGTTATTACGCTTATTTTGTTTCTTTTCGCTGCTAGTTTTGAGCCTTTTGGGCTAGTGCTATTGTAAGCTTGATCATAAGATTGTACCTTTGAATAATTATTATTTGCATTTTTCCTTTATTTTAACGTGTATATGGTTGTTGTGTTATCTATGTTTAACTGTGTACACTAGCGTGATCCTGGACTAGTGCGGTATACACAGAGAGTCAGGATTTGCATATTCGGGTCTCGACAGGTTCTTATGGTTTGTTTGCGTAAAGCAGCATTTTATTTAATTTCAAAAGCAACAGTTTAACAAAATAATTGTAATACTGAAACTAGATACAATTTCCTAGTGAAGGTTCCAACTACCAACACCAGTACAAAGGCTCTATCCACCAAGGTTCAAGACTACGGTTGCATCCATCCGCACTGGTTTCATCCACCAGGCTACACTCTCGAGAGTTCCAACCACTCTCGAGTTTCCAAAATTTTTGTTTTAAAAATCAAAACCAAAGGTCTACCATATGAATGCATTCCTTGCCTGCCTTTGACCGTGGACATAGCTATTCGAATAGTTTTACACTCTGCAGAGTTTGTATAACTTTACCCACAAGAGATAAGTTACCTTAATAGTCAACATGCTTTCTTTTGCATGAGACCCAGATAAAATATCACAAAGCTTTTACCTCATGCTAGTCTAGTTAGACACCACCCGCTGAGGTTTCACCACTGAAGGGTTAAATACACCACAATCAGAAGCCCCCTCTTGCGCTATATGAGTACAGTAAATCACTCTCCCTCACTGTGAGTAAACCAGTAAATCCCTGGCACCCACTAACCATTGGTGGTACCAAAACTAAACTATCGTAAGTTAATCGGCTAGGTCATACCCATATAGACTTGTGGTTGTACAGTAGTGCTCAGTCTGGACAATCACAAGTGTTGGTCCTTAATTGACTAGGACGGAACATACACTTTACAAGATCTCGTGTTAAATCTACACCAATCCAATCTTACCATCCACCCAAGTCTAAAGCCAATTTTCACCATTTTATTTTATTTTATAAACTAATGGCAACACCTTTGCCAAATATTTGGTAAAAATAATTGTTTATGGATTTAATAACATTTTCCCCTCCCATAAGGTTATAAGAGTTGACTAGCTTGATTAAGCATTTACTACCGTTCTAAAACTATCAAGAAACATTATTAAACTCATTAATGAGTCAAAGGAAAACCTAAGGTTACAAAGGTACATGGCATTCAACTTCAAATGAGGGCATAACAAATATGGTATTAACTAAAATCCTTAAGACATGAATTATCATTTTATGTAAATAGCAATGCAGCTAGCTTTAAAATAATAAAAAGCTTTTCTTAAACATAGGTACAAAATATTCAAAGGAGACTTGCCTTCTTGCATGTGGTCTGGAACTTCTTGCTGCGGATCCAAAATTTCTTTGGCAACGTTGGGTTCTACGCGCGAAACGATAAATACAAGAAAAAAGAATAAATACAAATAAAATCATAAAAATATAAAATATATATATGAAGAAAGGTTATGATTTTAGATGAATTTATAAATTTATATCACTGGATTCGGAGTTCAAATGAGGGAGAACGAGCATTTGAATGTTTGTCACAAGAAATAATAAAAAGTGCACTTTCGGTTTTCATCTGTTCAACTGCTTGCTACAGTGAATAGAATAGGAGTTTGGGCGCTCGACCGTGACGACTCGCCGGTGAGGGGAAACCAGGGACTAGCCAAGGGCAAAACGGGTTGGCGGCTCACCAGAGAGGAGCTGACCAGTGGTGGCACATCTGCCGGAGATCTACAGTGGCGACGGATGGTTGTGAATATATATATATATATATATATATATATATATATATATATATATATATATATATATATATATATATATATTGATTGGACCTAAGAAAAATAAAATGGATATTTTTCTCGAGATTCGATTTTGGAGATTTAAATTTGAATTTTTAAAATTTGAATTCAAATTTTGGAATTTTGGGTGGGAATTGGAATTGGAATTTCGGAATTCGGATTGGAGTCGGGCTTTTCATATTTTTCTCCAGTATTACGTAAATAATCCAAATAAGATCGAAATATTATTTTTTAAAAACAATTAGTTTAAAAATTAAATTTTTAAAGAAGCGAATTTTTGGGATGTTACTATTTTTGATCTATCTATCTATATACACATGCTTTTTCTATCGTTTTATTCAACATGTTTAGGATAACTATATGAGTGTTGTGGTTACAGACTAAACAGAGAGAAGTGTAGTGGGGAGTTAGGTGAGATGTCCCTCTCACCGTGGCTAGCGTCACATATATGTCTCCTTACGAGGAGCGTCTTTACAAGAATGCCCTTCGGGGCATTTACGTCCTTACATATCTAACAGGCTGGTTGGGTTAGGTGGGGGCCACCCCTACAACAGGTGCCTCTCATGGTGAAGGGCTTCACAGGCCGAAGCCATGTCACCGAGCTCTTTGGCCCCCTCCGTCCCTACGGCCTGTGCCCTACCGTAGATAGATAAAAGGGGCAGTTGGGTGATACAGACGCGCGTTGGCGCGTTGGTGAGACGTTGAAGTCGTCCGCGGCCTCGGAGCCATCCTTCGCGGTGCCACAGTTGTCGGCGGGGCCGTGCCGCAAAGTCAAAGATGTCGAACGCGCGAGGAGTGGCTTCGGAACTCCGCTTGGCGCGGGGCGGACCAGGCCTTCCCGCGCAACGCTATGTTGGTGAGGTGAGTCCTCGCTCGGTCCGGAGTCGTCACACCCCGACAGCGATGCACTTCGGAGATGATGTCTGAATTGTCGGCGTGAAGTGCGCGGAGTGCTGAAAAGACTGGGGCGGTCTGCTGCGGTCGTACGCACGGTCCTGAGGGAGGAGTACACGCGGTGCCGCCTGGTTGGTGCGTCGTGGGATGTCAGCGGTCGCGAGACCGCATCCGTATCCAAGAGAGTCGGGACACGTGGAGGGTCATCCTGTGGATGGTTACCCTCCCTGATCGTAGGGAAGCGAATCGACGGGCTCCCGCTGGTTGCACTCCCGATCGTGGGGATGTGGAGGGTCTTCATAAAGGGTTATTTGCCGGCGTGCGAACGCGTCTCTAGCCCGTGCATGTTCGTCCGGTTGCTTTCTCCTGTTGCGCGAAATCCACCCATCTCCTGCTCCATCAACCCGTCGCTTGGGAAGAAGGATGGCGAGCCATGGGGATTCTGGTCACCGACTTAGTAGCAGCGCTTTGTCGAGTCAGCGCGGTGTGACGCCACCACCGGCGGAGGTTCCCCTGGTGGCTCGCAAGCCGTCGCAGGCCCGCAAGCAGTACGACGCCATGCAGAGCTCGCAAGGGCATTGCTCCGGGGTGCTAGGGCGGAGCCAGGCTACAGAGGAGACAGTCGAGGCCCTCCTGTGGGAGAAGAAGATAGAGGAGCGCGGAGGAGCTCGCCTACCTGCGCGCGACGAAGTAGAGCCTCACCCAGAGGAGTCGGAGGCGATTGTCTTCGCCGCCTTTTTTGAGGCTGGGCTGCGAATGCCCTCGACGCTCGACGCTTACGGATTGGAGTTGGCGCAGCTGACCCCGAACACGATAGTTCGTTTGGCGGTGTTGCGTGGGCAGTCCGGGTGGAAGGTGCTCGTCCTCACGCGAGTTTGTTCGCCCTTATTCATGATACGCGCTGTCAGCCGAAGAAGGTTGAAGGAGGGGCACTGTCCAACTTTGGCAGCGTCCACTTCGTGGTGAGGTCGGGCTGCGCAAAGCTGGTCCCCACTTTGGCGACGCGGGAGAAGTGGGAGCCCGGCTGGATACGGCAGTGGTTCTACTACCGCGTGACGCTTACCAGCAAGCTTCGGTGCCGGGGTCAGCCAATAGCTTTCAACTGCTGTCCGGGGTTGGAGCCAAGGAGCGGCGATCGACGGCAGGCACGGAGACTCGCCGGCATCGCCCTCCGGTTCAATATGTGCGATCTCGCTGAGGAGTTCACAATGTACGGGGTGTCGCCTCTCTCTGGCCTGTGGAAGTATGAACGAGATAACACTCAGCAGGATGGCGTCCACCCGTCAGTGTCTTCGCTGCAGCAACCCCCCAGTCGTGGTAGGTACTTCGACTGTGTGTTGCATATGTATATGTAACTGTTTTGTGAACGGAGCAACGCTTGGCGTGCAGTGCTCTCATTGGATGACGCGGAGCGCGCCGTCGAGGTCTTCCTGGGGCCATACACGGCAAAGAAGCACTCCCTGCATGAAACCGCGACCGAGCCTGCGAAGTTAGGACGGATAAATCGAGTGTGCGAGGTCCTAGGCCTCGTCGCACCGGAACGCATGGTGCCGGTGTGGAGTCCATCCCGTCACCGCGATGGCGCCGGCGAGGCGGGGGCGTCGCCCCGGCGGCGGAGGGCTTGGGCCAGAGCCGCTGTCGCTAACCCGCCCGCCAGCTTAGCGACAAGAGCTGTTGGTCCGGGCGACATGTCAGGTGGTGGGTCTGAGCATGCGATCTCGGGGGGTCACACTGCCCCCAGCGAGGACTTAGGCGGTGGTGGGGTGGGCCTTGGTAGCGACGTTGTCGAGGACGAGGCCGTGTCGCCTGTACCGGCTGGCGAGGACCTGTCTCCTGCTCCCCCGTCGCCCATGGCGGTTGCCGCGGACCTTCTGCCTGCTCCCGCTCGTATGACAACTGGAGCGGCGAAGGGCTCGTCGCCGTCGCCTGCTGCAGCTGTCACGGTTTTGATGCCCGCTCCGGTCCATGCAGCTATTGGAGCAGTCAAGGGTGCGTCGCCTGACTCGCCAAGGGCAAAGCGTCAACGAGTGCGATCGCCTTTGCGCGTGGGGCAATTCCTTGTGGCGGGCGCGGTCGGCGGGGGCCTAGGGTCCGACCGGGGAGGGAGTCATCGCTCCCCGGGTAGGGGCTGAGCCATGCCTTAGTGGAAGGTGACGGAGGTAGGTGTAACTCCTTTTCTCCCCGCGACTTCGCGAAGCTCTCTCCAATTTACTCGCTCATGCCGTCGTCGACATCAGGGGAGGGGAGGTCTCCCGGACGCAGCCAAGGATCGAGCAGCGGAGGTGTTTGCGAGGTCGGTGGTGTCGTTGTGCAAAACACAGCGCGGACGCCTGATGCTGTCGCAGGTGTAACATCCTGTTTTTCTGTCAATTTTAAAGCTAGGATTTTTAAAATGAATTTTGTGGAATTTTCTGAATTTAATTCAAGCTTTAAATGAATTTTTAGAATTTAAAATGATTTAATATGATTAAAATAAACATTAACATAAGTTCAAAATATTTTATTTGGATTCTTCAGGTCTCAAGGAATTTTCTGGTATTTTTGGTGAATTTTTAGGATTTATTTGCTATTTTCTAGAGCTTTTAGAAGTTTATTTGAATTTCTGGAAAAAGAAAAGAAAAAGAAAATCTCCCCGCCGCCCGATCCTCCTCCCCGCCACGCGTCGCGCATCCCCGCATCCCCGCCGCCGCCGTACCCCTTCCCGCCCGCGCCCTCGCCTTGCCACGCGGAGGCACCAGCCGCGCCCGCGCCTCACGCCTCCCTCAGCCGCCCGATCCCGCGTCGTGGCTCGATCCCGACCGTCCGCACCCGCCCTCGCGCCAAACCCTAACCCTAACCCTAGCTTGCGCTCGCCCGTCCGATCTTGCCGCGTGGCCGCATCCTAGCCGTCTAACCCGCGCCGCTGCCGCCTCGAACCGTAACCGATTGGAGCTCCTCGGTTCGCGTGTTAAAACCCGCCGACGCTCCTCGGTTCGCGTGCCCATCGCCCGAACTCGCCGCCGCCGCTCCTCGCCCGTCCGCACGCCCGCGTCGCCGCTGGAGACGCTCCGCCGCCGCCCGCGCCCTCGCCTTGCCACGCGGAGGCACCAGCTGCGTCCTCGCGCCCGCGCCTCACCTCCCTCGGGCGCTGTCCGATCCCGCGTCGCGCCTCCTCGACCGCCCGATCGCCCGCACGCGCGAGTAACCCTAACCCTAACCGCCCGTTTGCCCTTGCCGTCCGATCGCTCGCGCGTGACATCTGGACCGTCCAAACCCGATCCGAGCCGTGACCCGCGTCGTAACCGATCCGAGCTCCTCGGTTCGCGTGATAAAACCCGCCGCCCCGCCTCGGTTCGCGTTCCAGCTCGTCGCCGCCGCCGAACCCTAGTCCCCGCTCTCCCACGCCGTCGCCGCCGTTCCCAGGCCGCGCGGCCGTCGCCTGTGCCTCCCCTGCCTTCCCCGCGGCCACCGGAGTTGTCGCCGTCGCCGGAGTCCCGCTGGTGAGCCCCCTCCGCCGTTTCACTTCTCCGCGTCGCCCATCGCCTCCTCCATCGCCGGACGCTGCGCCTCGCATCGCCCCTCGATGCGCGCGCTGGACACGCGCGCCGCGCGCGCGCGCCGCGACGCCTCGCGCGACGCTCCCGCCACGCGTCGCCGATCTGTTCCCCGCGCCCGCCACGCGTCGCCGATCTGTTCCACGCGTCGGCGATCCGCCCGTCGCCCGTGCCGCTCCATCGCCGCCGTCGCCTCAGATCTGGATCGACGCCCCAGATCTCGCCGCGTGTCGCCTCCGCGACCGTCGGATCCCCGCCGCCGCCGCCAGCGCCGCACCCACGCCGCGTCAGCCCTAGGCCACGTCAGCCCTAGCTGACGTGGCATCCCATGTGGCATGCCACGCGCGCCACGTCGTGAGACCGCCCCGGTGCCACGTGGCGCCACGTCACCGCCACGTCACGTCCACGTGGCAAGCATATGCCGCCGCCACGTCGACCCTAGCGTCTTCGTCGACCGCCGCCGCGTGCATCGTTTCATGGACCGAGTCCACGGTGGACCCGGTTTCCGTCGCCGGTCCACAAAGACAAGAACTTTTCTGATTTAATTTATGTTTAATTTTTCGAGAGCCCGTTCTCCTCCGTCCTAGCTCCGATTGACCCCGTTCTTTTTTCTAAATTCATCTAAAATCGAGCTCTAGCTATTGGTTCTGGTTTTGTGAATTTTGGAGTTCATTTGCTTATCATTTTATGTGTTTCTTTGGTTTTGGTCGCTTTCTCTCTCGCTAGATTCGGATTCCAGAGGAGCAGGTTCCGTGCCCGAAGACCAGGAGTACCTCGCTGAGCATACCCAAGGCAAGTCGTGTCCTTTGAACATGTTGAACCCAGTTTGCAATCTATTATTTAATTATTTTTGTTTTAAATTACATTGCATCGCTACTTTTTATTCAAACTCTTGTACCGGTAGTTATCGTCCCAATTGAGTTTATCCCTCCTTGTTATTTTGGAATGCCATGTTGCCCTTGTCACCATAGGTTGGGAAATTTACTAGTGATGTAGGATTATTGTCACATGGGTTGTACGAGTAGATGCTTAGTGTTGCTTATAATTGCGAATGGCCTTATCATCACATGTTAAACTTTAATTTGATTTAATGATTTATGGAATTGTGGTTGGTGCCACGTTTAATAAAATTTGTGCCACGTCATTGGTGTGACGTTGGCTTGGTTATACAATTATAGTTTTTGGACTCGGGTGAGTGATCGTGCAGTAAAGGTGGAAGTACAGATGTATTTTGGGGGATGTGGTAGTCTCGTCCGGGTAATGTTAAGGACTTAACTTTGTGCGCCATTGATCTGAGCTTAATCGTGCAAACCACATGTCTATTATGGGATGGACCTGGTTGATTAATTTGTAATACCTCAATTCCAATTCTGCCATCGTGATGAACATGGTTGCTGATTTCCATGTGGCGCAATGGGGGGGTGTGATGCAAAACCCTAGCGGGCAGAATTGAGTTGAGGTAGAACATTGTAAGGACCTTATTGTGATTACCTTAGGCCTAGGCTAATCACATCGTGTGGGTACAGTTGTGCAACCTCTGCAGAGTGTAAAACTATTCGAATAGCCGCGTCCTCGGTCATAGACATTGCTCGGTGATTTCACACGAGGGTTAGTGTTTCACTTATAACTTGGTGGTTTATGTTGGGAGTGAACAGGTAGTTCACTATTGGTTTGACTTGTGAATTGGTATTCACAAGTGGTTCATGTTTATTCTTTTGATTATTGATTATTATTGTTTTCAGGTAACTTTCACTTTCAAGTTATTTATATTATTTCATTGTGAAATGCCTTTATGCAAATTAACCTTTCAGCCTTCCTTTGGTAAGCCTTGCATATTATATTGCATTCATTTGTTACAAACGACTTGCTGAGTACCAATGTAATCACGGCTTTACGCCTATGTTGCTCAGTTGAGGGAGATGAGTACTATCAGCAGGAGGTTCTAGAAGGAGAGTACTATGATAACTTCACGGATTAGGCTTCGTTCTCCACTCGATAGCCTGTGGGCTTGTCGATTGACCGCTACGCTTTATTTTGGATTTCCGCTGCTGTTTTGTTAAGCCCTTCCGGCTAGAGATATTGTAAGCTTAGCCATAAGGTCGTACCTTTGATATTTTATCGATATTCGAGTTTTCCTTTATTATTATTGTGTGTATGACTGTGATGACATCTATATTTGACTGTGTGCACTAGCGTGATCCTGGATTAGTGCAGTTTACACAGAGAGACCGAATTTGCATATTCGGGTCTCGACAGCAGGGCCCCTGAGGCTCACCATGTCTGACTTTATCCCGCCTCCGGAGGCTTTTCGCGCCCTTAACGGAGCTGCGGGGTGCGGTGACAGCAAACTGGATCGACGAGCGCTGTCGTCGTGCGGGGGGGGGGGATCTTCTTGCACTCACACTAGGCGCCTCGGGAATGAAGGTAAGCATCTGAGCCCACGTTCGACATCGCGTACTGCGTACATACTAAATGGTCATGTCCTCCCGCCGTTAGACGGTTGCCATCAGCCGGGCGCTGGATGAGGCGCGCATCCGCGAGCGGAGGGTGCTGGAGGAACAGCTTCGCGCTGCCGACGAGGCTCACGCCACGAAGGACGAACGCATCTGCCTATTGGAGGCAGAGATCCTTGCGGCAGTGACGGTGCAACGTGCCACCGAAGAGGCCATGACCAGTGCGTAAGCCAACTTCTCAAGCTCCGTGTACCGCGTCTTGGCGCCTTGGAGGGCTTCGGAGACGAAGTAGACCGGGCACTGACCGCTGTCACTGAGGCGGCGAGGTAGAGTAAGAGGGGAGTCTCTGGTGCCGGGGCGACCAGAGTGGGTAGGCTTGCGAGGTGCCTCTTGAGGTCGTCGAAGGCGCTGGCGCAATCGCCGTCCCAACGAAACCCATCACAGTCGCGAAGGGTCTTGAAGAAGGGCAGGCCCCGCTCCGCAGCCCTGGACAAAAAGCGACTCAGCGCAGTCATGCGGCCGGCGAGTCTTTGGACTTCCCTTGTCGTTTTAGGCGGCTCCATAGCGAGGATCGCGTCGACCTTGTCGGGGTTGGCTTGGATGCCGCGCCCCGACACCAAGAAGCCCAAGAGCTTGCCCGCCTGCACACCGAAGACACACTTGTCTGGGTTAAGCTTGATGCCCGTCTTCCTAAGGTTGTCAAAGGTCTCTTGAAGATCCTAACCGTGGGCGGCCAGCTGTCTGGTTTTGACGACCACGTCGTCGACATAAGCCTCCACATTCCTCCCCAGTTGGGAGGTCAGCGCTAGCGCGATGAGGCGAGTGAAGGTTGCGCTGGCATTCGTCAGGCCGAAGGGCATTCTAACAAAGCAGTATGTCCCTATCGGAGTGATAAAGCTGGTCTTGTCTTCGTCATCCTTGGCCATGTAGATCTGGTGGTAGCTGGAGTAAGCGTCCAAGAAGCTCATGAGTTCAAAGCCGGCGGTGGCGTCGACCAGTTGGTCTACGTGTGGTAGAGGGTAGTTATCCTTCGGGCATACCTTTGTTGAGGGCAGTGAAGTCGATGCACATACGCCAGGCACCGTTAGCTTTCTTCACCAGCACCGGGTTGGCCAATCAATCTGGGTGTTGGACCTCGCGGATGACTCTAACCTGTAGGAGTTTCACTACTTCCACCTTGGCTGCTTGCTGTCGGTCAACGGACATACGCCGAAGCCTTTGCCTAACCGGCTTAGCATCCTGGCGGACCGCTAGGTTGTGCTCGATGAGGGAGTGGTCCACGCCCTTAATGTCCTCCGGGGACCATGCGAAGACATCTGCGTTGTTCCGGAGAAACAGGAGTAGCTCTTGCTCCACCTCCGGGGGGAAGCCTTCGCCGACGGAGACGACTTGGCCGTTGGCCCGGAGAGGTACCCTCTTGACCTCGCCCTCCGGTCGGGGCTTGGGAGTCCACCCCAAGGCGGATGGTGTGTCCGCCTTGAGCTTGCCTGCGAGGGCGTGCACCCTGCGGCGGGGGCTCCTAAGCTCCACGCGTCGGGCGAGGTCCTGGTTGCCGAAGATAGTGATGATGCCCCGCGGGCCCGGGAGCTTCATACACAAGAAGCCATGATGCGAGACCGCCCCGAAGGAGACGAGGACGGGGCGGCCCAGAATGGCGTTGTATGTGCTTAGGGTGTCCGCGACATCGAAGATGACGTCCTCGCTCCTGACGTTATCATCCTGACAAAAAGAGACTTGGAGACATATCTGGCCCAATGTACTTAGCGATTGGCCCCCAAAACCGTGCAACGGGGTCCTCGATGGCTGCAATCGACATCGAGGAATTCCCATACGGTCGAGGGCCTCCGCAAAAAGCACGTTCGCCGAACTACCTCCGTCAACTAGGACGCACCTGACGTCACATCCTGCAATGTCGGCTCGGATGAGGAGAGGGTCTTGGTGGGGAAAGTCCACGCCCCGAGCGTCGGCAGGCGCGAAGGTGACTTCGCCCTGGGCTACTTCCAGTCTTGGTTGCTGCAGGGCTCCCGACGAGGAACCTCCGGAGATGACATTGATAACCTGAACCTGCGGGGCGTTCACTGCGGCTGCTGCGGACGGGTCCCCGGTGCGACGGCCGTCAGGGCCTACGGGCTCCAAGCCTCTTACATGGCCCGCACGATCCCGCGGAGATCCGTCAGCTCCCATTGGAGCGTACGGAGGGCCGCCAGCAGGGAGCTCTCCACTACCGGCGTAGTCAAAGCGAGCGGCATACCCGATCGCGCTGGTCTGACAGCCGCGATCGTTGCTTGCACTGCCAAGCTACTTGCCACGTCGGTGTGGTGGATTCCCGTGTCGCTGACTCGGTCCGCGTTGCTGCCGGGGCCACTCGGCGCTCCTGTACCAGGAGTGAGGATGGTGGCCATGCCTCCGTGGGCGCCGACGCTACCTCGCTGCGCCGCCCAGCCGGTGCTGTGGTAGTTGGCGGAGATGATCGCTATGTCGGCGAGGGCGGGGCTGGAGTCGACCGCTGCGTCGGCGTCGGTGGGGCTGGAGTCGACCGCTGCATCGGTGTTGGCGGGGCTGGAGTCGACTGCTGCGTCGGCGTCGCTCACCTCCGGGACCGCCGATGTCGGATCCCTGGTGTCGGCACGGGACCTCGCTGCGACCCCTCTCCTCCTCATCGCCGCTGATGATGTCGGTGCCATCCTTTCTAGATCATGAGGCTCGATCCTGCCGTCCCGACGGACGGCGCCAACTATTGTGGTTACAGACCAAACAGAGAAAAGTGTAGTAGAGAGTTAGGTGAAATGTCCCTCTCACCGTGGCTAGCATCACATATATGTCTCCTTACGAGGAGCGTCTTTACAAGAATGCCCTTCGGGGCATTTACGTCCTTACACCTCTAACAGGCTGGTTGAGTTAGGTGGGGGCCACCCCTACAACAATGAGTTATGTGCTATTAGTGCTCCCTGAAGCAGGGTGGATTAATAGTCCAATAGACACTCAAGTCACTGTCTTAATGTCAGCAATAATACCTGCAAGAGCAAGATCCTTCCTTGAACGACGCAACCTGTTTGTGTTTGAGGGGTGCTCGTTTTAGCGATGGCTTCTAACTTTTAGCTGAAATTTCACTGTAGTTGGCTTTTTTTTACTGTAGTTGATTTGGCTTTTTGGGCATAATTAATTTTTTTAAAAATGTAAAAATAGAAAAAACATGTTAACCCATTAGGGACAATACAAAGGAACACGGGAAAAAAACGAAAATACAAAAAAGCCTAAAATATCTAAAAAAATTCAGAAAAAAATGAAATACTGAATAGTGAAAAAAAAACAAAAGCTAGAAGCAGAAGCCAAAAAAAAGCCGAAACGAGTGGAGCAATATATATATATATATATATATATATATATATATATATATATATATATATATATATATATATATATATATATATATATATATATATATATATATATATATATATATATATATATATATATAGAGTACAGATGTCTCCATGACTGATATTATTGCCACCCCTGTCCCGCTTTCCTGATATGTGAATCCAATATTGATTTTTACGCTTTTTACATGCACTTAAGGAAACACCAGATAAGCGAAAGGAAAATAGCCTACTTGGCATCCAAGAACACACGCCAACACGGGAACTTTCTTCTTCCCCTAAACATCAGATAGACTAATGCATCAACACTAACAATAAACAAGGGTTGCACGGTCAGTGCTCACTGGTGCCTACCAAGCTACCCGTACATTGTCCGACTGGTAGTTGGATATTGACAGTGGATCGAGTTGCCAAAAAAATTATTACAGAGAAAGTTATACTAAACATTTTATTATATATGGTTTTACAGAATCCACTAATGTTACTCTGCAACATGGTTATCTTAGACAATTTTACTAGCATAATCATTTATGTTGTAACCAAGGATAAGAATCGTCAATGATGACCTACTTATTATATACGATTTTTTACATAATTCGTCTGTAATACAACATAAATAGTTCATAATAAAAATCATCTGCAATATATGTACTATCATAAATGATTTCTAAGACAAAACCTTCTATGATATGTAGACCATTATAAACAGTTTTTTGTATTATCCGTCAAAACTGTCTATGATACATAGACCATCATAGACGGTTTTTTTGTATTAGCCATATGTGATATGTTGAATATCACAGACAATTATTTTTAAAAACCGTATGTGTTATGACTTATCATGGACAGTTTTTTGTATTAACCGTCTATAATAATATTCTTCTATATATACAGACATTTAGCGTGAAAATCTAATTAATATTGTTCTTTGTACACAGACACTTAAAGTGAAAATCTAACTAGTTCTATGCATACCCGTGGTCCATGCGGATGTTGGTATGGAACCTGTGGCCGTGTAAATCCATTGGTTGATTGAGCTTGTCCATGCTCGTTCTTGGTTCAAGCTGTGTGCAATAGTGTGGAGAGGAAGCAAGCGGTTTCCTATTCTGTGATCTGCCCCTTGTAGACTTCGTGACAGGCGGCAAGATAAGTTCGCTTGGTTAATTTATCAGTGAATTTTAGCGGCCGATTTGCAGCTGCACCATTGATTTGAGGCGACGTGGAGCAAGCACTTTTGACTTGAATGCCTTCTACAAAGGAGGTGCTGGCGCAACAAGCCGTGGAACAGTGTGACGTACGACCTCCGGCGAGTACCAGTACAACACTAACTCTCTCCTGTATGAGGCGGTCTTCATGAGAGAGGACGACATGTATCTGACGTTCAGCGTCTCCAGCGGCTCGCTGAATATGCGCTTGCCGCTTGAGTACACAGGCACGGCAAAGTTTCTTATCTGGAACAGCAGCTTGTCGTCGTGGACAACGTTCGATGCGCTCCCCGGCCATGGCTGCGATCGCTACGCCTCGTGTGGCCCGTTCGGTTACTGCGACACCACGGCTGCCGAACCCAGGTGCAAGTGCCTTGTCGGCTTTAAGCCCGCTGGTCTCAACTTTTCGAGAGGATGCCTGAGAAAAGAAGCGCTGAAATGCGGTGGAGAAGACCATTTCGTGACCTTGCCAGGGATGAAGGTGCCCGACAAGTTCTTGCATATCAGGAACAGGAGCTGTCTGTACCTTCATTTAAGAAAGAAAATGTTGAACCATGACTCAGGACTGGTCACACCCCAATCCATTTAAGAATTCCTACTAAAGGACACCATGATTTTAACGTGGATATCTGTTTTAGCATCAGTCGACGAAAATTGGTTGCTGCATAAAGAATGAAACTTTGCTAATAACCACTCCCGGCCAAGAGACAGTTTGGAGAAGGTCAAAAACTCCAATCTCTAAACAGGTGAAAATCGAGGCACAAAAACGTGGTGGGTTCACTTACTTGATGCTGCTGTCCCAGAGGTGAAATCTGGTCCGGTGCTGTCCATGAGAGGAGGACTGGTGTCCTGTCAGCGACAAGGTGAGAGTCGGTTCAGGCCCGTTTACCACTGGTTGAAATGAAGAGCAGAGATGCTGCTCTTGGTCTTAGAAAACACGAGTAAGCATCTTCGTTGGATGTACATATCGCTGTTGCACAAGACGAGGGAGGACGGTTGTCTGGTATGGTAAGGGTCTGGAGGAAACCGTGAGGCCTTCGATACTTGCTTGACTCTTGCTTAGAGGAGAGGAGTTGCTAACATCAAATGGCTGAAATGAAAATTTTGGACAATGATCGGACAGTTCATAATTTTTTGCCAGTGCTCATGTCTGAAGCAAGTAACATAAACATCGCAGTTTCACCATTTCTGAAGGAACTACAGAGAAACCAAATGCATAGAGCTAGTACAATTGGACACTTGCGACAAGCAAATGTCCTAATATATGCTATGTAGAACAGTAGAAGTATCTATTCCACAATACAGATGAACATGAAACATCTAATAAGCTATTTGTGCCCCATTAGAATTGGCAAGCATTTTTTCCCTTCCTTTCTGGATTTTTATATCAGCCAGAATGCAATTCTTGGTACCTGCCAAACAAACAATCTCATCAGTCAAGCTGATTTCAAATATTTGATGCATGAAAATCATAGCCACCAGAAATTAACTAGTTCGTACGGCTACCATCAACTCTGCCAACGTGAACTTTCTGCCTGGATCTCCAAAATTATCAATTCAGCACTATCAGGTTACTGTCAGCATGCATATGGAATCCATATCGCCACAAATAATGCATAAGTTGTAACATCCCATTTTTGGGAATTGGGCCAAGCCCAACCCATCCTCCCCTTCTCCTTGGCCTAGACCACCTTTGGCCTGGCCTAGAATAGCTCACGCTGCCCTAGCCGCACCCAGTGTATGCCTGCGTCGAGCCGTTCGCGCCCCTGGCCCACTCCCATCGCACCTGACAGCGCCACCACCGTCCTGTGCCACAGCAATGCGCGCCAACCCCTGCGCCTCCCTGTGCACCAAACTGTCGCGTCGACCTCGCTCAACTACGCACCGCTCTCCCTCTCCCCCATTCCTCCCTTGTGTCGTGCACCTTCCAGCTCCGCTCGCCACTCCACACCGCGTGCCTGGTCATCGCGCCCGATCGTTGCCTCCTCGTCTTAACTCTTCTCCGTGCCGCACGCTAACTCTACCCCTTTGTGTCGCACCGTGCTGTGCGCCAAGCTTTGTTGCCCCCTTAGCACCACTCCAATAGCCATCCCCCCTGGCTAGTGGTGGGAGTTGGGCCGTGCCGTGCCGGCATGGCCCAGGCCCATCGTGCTTCGGGCCAATTCGTGCCGTGTCGGCTCGGCCCAGTCATCCCACCGTGCCGTGCCGTGCCGGCCTGCCTCACCTCCGGTCATGCCCAAGCACGGCCCAAAGCCCGTCGTGCCGGCGTTCGTGCTGTGCCAGCCCAAGCCCAGCCCAAAATAACTATGCACGACAAAGGCGGCGGCGACAATTGTAATGCAGTAGGAAGCTGAAGAGGGTGCTGACGCCGAGGGACGCGGCGGTGGGGGTTTCGGCCGGCAGCTCGAGTACACTCCTTTCCTTCCCCTCTACTCCCTCT
This sequence comes from Melocanna baccifera, assembly GCA_036346265.1. Taxonomy (NCBI): domain Eukaryota; kingdom Viridiplantae; phylum Streptophyta; class Magnoliopsida; order Poales; family Poaceae; genus Melocanna; species Melocanna baccifera. Next base: position 16,433,446 of record CM070704.1, on the reverse strand, counting down.
ACTGTGTGTGTGATTGTGAATTTGTGATTTCTTGTGGGGTGTGGAACTGTGGATTGGGATGGTGACAGGAGGGCGGGGCGAGGCCGCGGGGGGACGCGGGAGGGGGAGCCGGGGAGGGCGGGGGCGGGGGGACGCGGGAGGGGGAGCCGGGGAGGGCGGGGGCGGGGGGCGCGGGAGGGGAAGCCGGGGAGGCTGAGGCGGCTGGCATGCCGGTCATGCCCCCATGCCGTCCAAGCCCGCCGTGCTGTGCTGGCTCGAGCACGGCCCGATCTGTCGTGCCGTGCCATGCCACCCACTGTGCCGGATTTTGAGGCCCGGCCCGGCCCACCCGTTCGTGCTGTGCCGGCACGGCCCGCCACATGTCGGGCCGTGCCGTGCTTGGGTCGGGCCGTCTCGGCCGTGCTTCGGGCTGGCCCAAAGAAGCCCGACCCAAGTCCCAGCTCTACCCCTGGCTATTTAAGCCCTCATCTTTGTCTCCTGAGCCTCCTCCCACCTTCCCATTGCTCCCTTTCCCCTCACCTTGGCTACGCCAAGCTCCCTTGAGCTCAACGTCGCCAACGTCTACCTCCTCTAGGACCTCACCATCGCTAGCCTCCTCCAGTAAGCCCCGTGCCCCGAGAAGCATGCCATTGTGATCGCCCTGTCTCTCTCCCTCTCACCACGCCCTATTGGCTTCTCTGGCTGTGCAGCTCGTCGGAGCTCCCCTTCTTCTCCAACTCCGGCGCCCGGTCAAGCCGTTGCTTCATCGCCTCTCCAACCAATTCCTTCCACCCGAAGCTACCTCGTGACCTCCTCCATCAAAGCCCATTGCTGGATTGGACCGTCGTTGCCTCCTCGGCACTGGTGTCGTGCTCCTCTCCTTCACCGCCTCTATCCTCTATCGCCAACACGCTTCGCCCTTCCCGAAGCTCCACCTCTATTGAGTCTCCCATAGGCCCTAAATGCATCGATAGCAAGGAATTAGACTCTAGCACTATGTAGGACTGTGGTGCCATGCTCGCACCATCGCCATCGCTCAGGCTCATGCCCAACTGCTCCACACTCCAAATCAAGCCGCACCATCTCGCTTGAAGGTTGGCGCCGAGCCAAGGAGTTTGTTTTTAGCCTCCCCTCCAACCGTCGAACTCCCTCTCATCGGCGATGAGCTTTGCCTCTCTTCAGCAGGAAGATGGCACTGTAGCATGGTGGTTAACTATTAAGCATGTAATTAGTTTCTTAATGATTCATCATTAGTTTTTATTCAATCGTCGCTGACCAATGAGCCCCCAACCTTTTAAAACCATTTTAAACTCAATTTAAAGGTTAGAGCCGCAGACAAGTGGGCCCATTCCACTGTGGCTACAGTGCATGAGTCCCACCTGTCAGCCTTTTAGCTTTTCCTTTTAGAAAATAGATCAAAAATAATTTTAAAATCCTATGGGCCCCTCCTATCAGCCTAAGTGTTCTTTTTAATACAAAAATAATTCAAACATCAAAATAAATTATGTGGACCCCACCTATTAGTGAGACAGACTCTCTCTCCTCTGTTAATTTTTAGATTTAATCTAACTTTAAACTTTGGAGAGGACGTTCTCACTCAATTTAACTCCAAATTTAATAAAACTTATTTCTAAATTCATGATCTATCTAATGGTAGTGGAATAGTTCAAATTGGACTTCACTTGAATTTATTTGTTTTGCTAGAATAGTCTTTAGTAGTCTAGATTTTACCCCAGTTATGCTGACTAAGTTGATGCTTACGTGCACCCCTATTATCCAAGTCTTTGGATTATATTGGTCGCATACGGTTTACTCTATTCGCTTGCCTGTGACGAGATATGCCCTCCCCTTTTACTTTTGCTTCCGCATTTATGTAATATATCCATTTAACCTGATTGACCTTATTGTAAAGTTAACCTGATGTGGTATAATTAAACTCCGATGATAATAATATTAATGTATGGTATAGTTTACATCATATATGAAATATTTAGTGAGATATTCTATGAGCACTATCTACTGATCCAGGAGTACAGTGGTTTCATAGAGGATTTTAGATTAATTAAATCCGAGTACAACATAAGTATAATAACATTACTAGATTAAACCAAACTGGAAAAACTTAAAAGATTGTTATTCCAAATAATAAAAGTAGATCAATCCTGGTTTACCATAAACTTCTTCTGATGATCCTCTCTCTCTCTCTCTCTCTCTCTCTCGGGCAATATTTTAGTAACAATTAGCTGTTACATAATTCAGTGACACAAACATCTTTTTAAGGCATATGATGCGCACATGAATAGCATAAGAAAATGCATATGCAAATACAATTCCAGCTGCGGAGCAGAACCTAGCTTCTAGGACATATTTTTGGTAGTTCCAATAATTATCAATTTGTCATCAATAAGTGGATTTTTTTATTTTAAACTTATGTAAATATAAACGCATCACACATGGCATTGCGCATTTTGGATTTTCAAGTTCATACACATTTTTTCCTCAGATATAGATTTCATCCTCACTATTTTGGTTGCTAACTGAATTTGTATGGCCCGATTAAATTAGTAGACAGAAAGTTATGCCAGGGAATATTCGTGCGTACGAACGGAAAATTTTGGCTCACATACTACAAAAAGAAGGATAACAAACAATAGGATAAAACTCGATACAAAATGGTACGTCTACTCATGTGAAGTGCTCACTTCTAACTCATGAACGAAAAATAGGTACACTAAAACATGGAAATTACACTTGAGCTGCAAAATAATCAAATTTGTGAATGACTTACTGCAATCCTATAAGAACAGATGTAGCATTAGCAGTGTGTGAAACTAAATATTTACTGCAGCTTTTTTACCATAGAGATGTGGATTCAAGTTGACGAAGTAGGATCTTGGAATGTATACATTCTCCACACATATAATACTCTACACCAAAAGAATCCTGCAACTGAAATATCCAGTAACTAAGGCCCCGATCAGATTGGCGACGGGCGGCAGCGACGGGCGATAGCGACGGGGAGCCGAAGCCGGGCGGAGTCGGAGCTGCGCGACGGGCGGCAGGCTTCTGCGGAGCTGCTTCGTTGGAATAACTCCCCTCACCCACCGACGCTGCACACTTCACGCCGAAGTTGTCGCACTGGCCCCTCTCCTCCGCCTCCGCGACGACGCTCGCTCCTGCGCCCCCTCCTCCGCCCTCCGCCGGCACCCTCGCCACCTCCGGCAACCCCCCCACCCCCTCCTCCGGCACCCGCGCATTCTCCTGCGCCCCCCTCCTCCGGATCCGGCCCCCGCCCAATCCCGCACCCCCCGCTCCTGCGCCCCCTCCTCCGCCGGATCCGCCCTCCGCCGGCACCCTCGCCACCTCCGGCAACCCCCCCCTCCGGCACCCGCGCATTCTTCTGCGCCCCCCTCGTCCGGATCCGACCCCCGCCCAATCCCGCACCCGCTCCTGCGCCCCCTCCGCGGATCCGCCCTCCGGCACCCTCGCCACCTCCAAAGAAACCCCCGCACCCCTCCTCGGCACCCGCGCCGTCCTGCGCCCCCCTCCTCCTGCGCCCCCCTCCTCCGGATCCGGCCCCCGCCCAACCCCCCCCCGCACCCCCTCCTCCGGCTCCCGCGCATCCTCCTGCGCCCCCCTCCGCCGGATCCGACCCCCGCCCAATCCCGCGCCCCCCCGCTCCTGCGCCCCCCTCCTCCTGCGGCCCCCTCCTCCGGATCCGGCCTCGTCGAGCATTTCCGGCACCGTGGCGACGCACTCCGGCAAGGGCACTCGGGCCCTTGCCCCCCAGCGGCGCCCCGTCATCCCTGTGCCTGTCCGCAGCGGCCTCTCGGTGGTGCAGACCGTGATCAGGGGCCGGCGACTCCCGCGGCACATCCGGCTCGTCGGCTTGGGCCCAAGGCGGCAGGTTCGGCGTCCCCGTCGTGAAGTGCGTCCGGTCCCGTTCGCAAGGCCGCTCCATCCGAAGGAGTCGCAGGGCGGGGTGCGCCCCTGCTCCGGTGCTCTGACCACCCAGCTCGGACCCCCTCCCGGCGACGCCAAGGTACTCACAAAATATTTATGTTGATTCGACAGTTATTCCTCCGTAGATGTATGGATGTATTTGCGGTGTTAGTAGACAATAACAGTGGGTTGTACGTATGCATGTATGATTGTTTAGTACACAATAACTCGGAAGAACAAATAACATTCGAGAGATGCGTAGATGTACATTTTCAGAGATGTTACTCAAACACACTGTCCTAGAACTAGCATGAAGAGTAGTTCATAACATGGTCGACACTTGTGTGAAGTTCAGAGTTGAAAGCTAGGTCCTTTAGGTTGAAGCGAGTAAGGTTAGAACTGATGTGTGATGGGTGCAGATGGCCCCGGCCGCTTGGAGCGATGCAAACATGGTCATATTCCTGGAAATATGTGCGGAGGAGGTGCAAGCACAAAACAGGCCGTTCGCACGGTTGAACACCCAGGGCAAGCGCAACTTGCTGCGAAAATTCAATGAGCGAACTGGATTAGCGTACACGGACAAGCAAATGAAGAACAAGTGGGACTCGCTTAAACGCGACTACGTGAAATGGAAGAGGTTGTAGCTACGCGCAACAGGGCTCGGCGTGGACCCTATCACCGGCAGCATTGACGCGGACGATGCGTGGTGGGATGAAAATGGTGGAGTAAGTTCCCCCGTCGAAGTTATTTGTTCTTTCAACTTGTTCGTTCCCAGTGTGATGTTCTGTCATGCCGCTGCAGGGCAAGTCTGCGATGTACAAGTTCAGGCAGCTCGTGGCCACTCACGTGGATGTACTGGAGATCGTCTTCGGCAATAGCATCGCCACGAGTGAGTCTACATTCGTCCCCGGTGTGGACTCGATCGACCTGGAGAGCGAGGCGTGGCCGGAATGGGAGGATGGACATGGCAGCGGTATGCAGGGCAGCGGTATGCAGGGCAACGGTATGCATGGCGGCGGTATGCATGGCAGTGGAAGCGGTATGCATGGCAGTGGCAGCGGTATGCATGGCAGTGGCAGCGGTGCAACCGCGGGGTCGTCCCAGGGCAAGCAGCCGGCAGCATCATCCGCATGCCCGAGCGGCTCATGGCAACGCCAGAAACGAGTGGCTCATGGCGACGCCATGAACCGCTTTGTCACCATATTCGAGCGGACTCTTGCACAGGACATGTCCCCCCAAAGTGTCTCCTCCCCTGCCACCGATCCTGATAAGGAGGAAGTGCAGCGATGCATGAAGCTGGTCATAGAAGCGGGGGCAGGGGACGATAGCGACGAGTTTTTCTATGCCACGCAGCTGTTCTTGAAGAAGGAGTACCGCCAAATGTTCTTGTGCACGCAGACGATGGAGGGTCGGCTGAAGTGGCTCAAGAGGACTTGGGACCATACGCAGGAAAAGAAGGGCAATTAGCAGTGTCATTAGTCCGGCGTCACGTTGAGACTTTATATTTGTTGAGACTTTATATTTCCGGTATGTCGCGATGTTGTTTCGGTATGAGCGTTGCGTCACGTTGAGACTTCATATTTGTATCACGTTACGAGCGTTGAGACTTCATATTTGTATCACGTTATGAGCGTTGAGACTTCATATTTGTATCGGTATGACTTTATATTTCCGTTGAGACTTCATTCGGTGTTACTTCATATTTGTATGTATTGTATTGTTGCTGTGTGGAGCTGCTTGCCGAGCTGCTATTTGTCGCTTCTTTGTCTTTATCTTTACTTGTTGTCTTTGTCTTTGTCTTTGTCTTTGCTTACTTCTTTGTCTTTGTCTTTGTCTTGCTCTTCTTTATCTTTATCTTGTCCGCTTACTTCTTTATCTTTATCTTTGTCTTTGCTTTCTTCGTCTTGCTCTTTTTCTTTATCGCTGTCTTAGTCGCCTTCTTCTTTGCTTCTTGTCTTTGCTTTCTTTGTCTTCTTCTTTGCTTTCTTTGTCTTTGAGTCTTCTTCTTTGCTTTCTTTGTCTTTGCTTCTTTGTATCGAATGCTTATATTGCTGCCGAATGTTGACATGTTTGATATTTGCAGGGATGGATGCACGGAGACGACGGTTTGCTCTGGCGTTTGTTGCCCTAGCCGGGTTTCAGAGCGACGACGATGATGAGAGCGACGACGATGACATGAGTACGGAGGCAATCCCTGCAGTGTCACGAATGACTGGGTGGCAGTGGGTTTCACAACAGCTTGCTGACGAACAGCGTTGCAACAACATGTTTAGGATGAGGCCCGCTGTATTTGAGGCTCTGCACAGCAAGCTAGTTGCAGCGCACGGACTCCGCTCTACTCGAGAGGTTTGCTCGAAGGAGGCTTTGGCTCTTTTTCTGTGGACATGCGGTTCGCCTCAATCACAGAGGAAAGCAACGAACCGATTTGAGCACTCTGCGGGAACCATTTGCAAGAGGTTCACTGATGTGCTCAACAGTGTTTGCTCCCTTGCTGGAACCATCATTGCGCCATACGACCGAACGTATCAGCAGGTGCATCCAAGGCTGCAAAACCCGTCGTTTTACCCCCACTTCAACAATTGCATCGGGGCAATTGATGGTACGCATATCCCCGTCGTTGTGCCACACGATGAGCGGGCCCGCCATTATAATAGGCACGGGGACACAAGCCAAAATGTGTTGGCCGTATGTGATTTCGACTGCCGGTTCGTATTTGTATGCGCAGGGTGGGGAGGATCAGCGCATGACACGCGAATTCTAAAGCAAACTATTGCAAAATACGTCGCTACCTTCCCACATCCGCTGGAAGGTAATACATTCTTAACATTTTTCAATACAACATTCTTCGCATGACATGCGCTAATCGTCTATTTGCATTACAGGCAAGTACTACCTTGTCGACTCAGGCTACCCTAATATGTTAGGGTACTTGGCGCCATATCGCATATGATCGGTACCATCTTTGAGTTTCGCAATGGTACTGCGCCCGTAGGGATGGAGGAGCTCTTCAACTTCCGTCATTCGCAAATACGAAACTGCGTAGAGCGCGCATTCGGCATGTGCAAAGGCAAATGGCGTATACTGCACCTGGTCCCTGCTTACAAGGGGGAAGAAACAGAGTGCGATTATTACGGCGTGCATGGGGCTGCATAATTTTATTATTGACTTTGAGTTAGGTAGGACGGTAACGCCTAACCACTCATCACAACATGGGGTCCATTCCGCACCTCCACCATATATGTCGCCTTTGGATACGCATAGTTCGAACGATGCACTGATGGACATCACACGTGACTGGATCGCAGCTTCGTTGGTGGCCTAGAGATTATCATTTTATTTGCAATGTACTCGTATGTAGGTTCTATGTGTAATTTCAGTTTATTATCAATTAAACTCTCCTTTCACTTGCTCTGATGCTCCTTCACCGCTCTGATGCTTTTCTCACCACTGCTCTGATGCTTTTGTTAGCTGCTACAATGTTTTTTCAGCCAGCTACAGTGTTTTTTCAGCAAAAACCAAAAGCCATCGCTATTCCGATCACCCCCTAAGAAAATTTTTATCCATCGCACAGGATAATCTATCATTACCTGATAAGCTAACAAAGCAAGATACACATCTTGCATAACAACCAACTGATCTATTGTTCAGCTCTTTCATCTCCATCAGCTATGTCACCGGCTGCGAACAAAAGAACATCAAGAAAGAAATATGAAGGAGAAACCAACTAGTACTAGTACATTTTCATGCGATTTTCATGAAACTACTACATTTGCTTCAACATTAGGAACATATGAATAAAATCACCTATGGTAATAAATTCAGGAAAAATCCATCGAAACAATGGTCGATCTACAACAATAGTTATAATGAATGACTAATCAGGACAAAAATTAGATTAATTTAGGCTTGGCCTGAAGAGAGTACGTTCGTCATTTTGGGTTTCATTCCATGATGGTTAAAATTAAAACTGCCAAATTAAATTTTCATAGAGTATTTTTTAATTGTTATTTTAGTTTCTTGAATAATGTATTAAAGCATTTTACTCACTATACACATTATTTTCCATTGGTAGCCTACAATCTCATGATAGCTAACACATTTTTTTAGAAAGAGACATTCCCGTTTAGTTACCTTTAGCCTTGTTCTACATTCTAGCCAAATCGATTTTGTTCTTGTTAGGAGGGAGGACAAATGAGTCTATATAGACTGTAAGGTTATACCTAGAGAGTGTGTTGTCTAGCAACATAAGTTAGTAGTCTCCGACTTTCGTTTTAAGTTACGGATTAGACAAGCTAATGTCCCTAGAGTCACAAGGACGAAGTGGTGGAAATTCAAAAGGGACACCACATAGGCGTTTAAGGAGAGAATGATCGCAAAAGGGATATAAGATGTGGGAGAAGTGAATAGCGAAGTGAATAGTATGTGAACAAATATGGCAGCTCGTATTAGGAAGGTGGCTACAGAGGTGCTTAGAGTGACCCGAGGGACAAGAGGTGAACCTAAAGACACGTAGTGATGGAACGAGAAAGTGCAAAAGGCTATCGAGAAGAAGAAGATATGCTATAAGTACATGCATTTTGATAGGAGCGATGACAACGTATAGAAATACATAGCAGCAAAAAAGAATGCGAACAAAGCGATAAGTGAGGCATAAGGCAAGGCATATGAGGAAATTTATCAGATGCTAAGTATAAAAAAGGGTGAGAAGGATGTCTACAAGATGATTAAACTTCGAGAAAGGAAGACAAGAGATTTCAATCAAGTTAAATGCATCAAAGATGACACTAATAGACTTTTGTTGAAAGATGAGGAGATCAAGGTTAGATGGAGGGATTACGTCGACAAGTTGTTCAATTATGACAATGACGATAGTACGATTGAATTGAATAATGCTTTTGACAACACCGATAGGCGGTTTGTTTGAAGAATCCAGGGGTCAGAAGTAAGAGAGGCCTTAAAGGGGATGAAAGTGGGTAAAGTGTTGATGCCTAAAAATATATCTATCGAGGTGTGAAAATGCTTAGGAGAAGTAGCGATTGTTTGGCTAACTAATTTGTTCAATAACATTTTTAAGTTGAACAAGATGCGCCCAAACGAGTAGCAGAGGAGCACATTAGTACCAATTTTTAAAAAATAAAGGAGATATTCAAAGTTGTACTGATTATAGAGGAATTAAGCTTATGAACCACATAATGAAGCTTTGAGAGCGAGTGATTGAACACCGTTTTAAGAAAAGTGACTAATATGACGATAAATCTATTTAGTTTTATGCCTGGGAGATCGACCACAGAGGCGATTTTCTTGCTACGACAGTTGATGGATGTATAGGAAGAGAAAAAAAAGACCTTCATATGGTGTTTTTAACTTGGAGAAAGCCTATAATAAAGTGTCAAGGAAGGTCATGTTATGGGTGCTTCAAAAAAAAAGTCCCAATAAAATATATTACCATAATTAAGAACATGTACCCAATAAAATATATTACCATAATTAAGGACATGTACAAAGATGTTGTGACTAATATTAGAATATGTAGTAGTGTTTTTAATGACTTTTCTATTAAGATAGGACTAAACCAAGGGTCAATGTTAAGCCCATACATTTTTACTCTAGTGATGGACGAAGTCACGTAGGACATATAAGGAGATATCTCTTGATGTATGCTTTTCGCTGATGATGTGGTGCTAGTTGATGAGAGTATGATAGGTGTAAATAAGATTCTGAAGCTGTGGAGAAAGACCTTAAAATTGAAGGGCTTTAGACTTAGTAGAACCAAAACTGAGTACATGAAGTGTGATTTCAGCGGTACCAGGATAGATGATGGAGATGTTAGGTTGGACGAACAAGTAGTGCCTGGAAAGGATACATTTTGTTATTTTAGATCATGCTGTAGTAGGACGGTGAGATTGATGAAAACGTGAGCCACAGAATAAGAGCGGGTGGGTGAAATGGCATCAAGCATCTGGTGTACTGTGTGACAAAAAAGTCTCTCAGAAATTAAAGGGTAAGTTGTATAGAACAATGATCAGACCTACGATGCTATATGGGCAGAATATTGGGCGACTAAAAGATAACACATACAAAAGATGAGTGTAGCGTCGATGAGGATGCTATGGTGGATCTGAGGTCACACAAGGTGGGATCGCATCCGCAATAATGATATATGTGATAGGGTGAATGTAGCACCAACCGAAGAGAAACTTGTCTAACATCGCTTGAGATGGTTTGTACATCTCCAACAGAGACATCCTGAGGCACCGATACGTAGTGGAATTTTAAGACATACTGAAAACATAAGAAGAGGCAGAGATTAACCAAGATTGACGTGGGAAAAGGCAGTTAAAAAGACTTGAGGGATTGGAATGTATCTAATGAATTAGCTTTGCATAGGAGCGCATGGAAGTTAGCAATCCATATACCGAAACCATAAGAAGGTTTAGAGACAGTGTTTTAGGCTCTCGACTTAATTGGTATATTGTACGACTTAGGATTTTAGCATGGTAGATTTTCAAAGCTCTTGTCTCTTTAATCTTGAGAAAGTTTTATTTCTAGTCTACCCTAACTTGTTTTTTGACTAAAGGTTTTATTGTTGTTAATTTTAACCATTTCATCTTAGTATGATAGATGCGATTGATTATTATTGTTCATAGGGAGACAAAGAGGTAAGAATAGTGTCTCTATGCTCCCCATAATACTAAATTTCATAATTCTTGAAGCATTACGGTTAGTAGTTGAGTTGTAGGTGGTTACAAACAAGGCCATCGACGTGCTTCTAAATTTATGCTTTTCACTTGTATGGAGAGCATGAAGCACCTCCCAAGAGGTAAAAAAATCAAGTACATATTACAACAGACAGCACAGATACGAAATTGATGCATAAAAACTTCAAACAAGCAAAGATAAGCTTGTGCTCTTTTTTATTGTTTAAATGAATGTGCCCAATCTTTTGTATAGATGATTTTGCATTTACGCATACACATCGAATAGATTAATCAAAACAGTTAGCTGTCTGAAAAGGAAAATATCGCAAACAAGATTTACTAGTGTCCATGTCCATCTAGCCATCAAAGAAATACATTATGCCACTTAAGCTTGAGCTGTTATTCAACCATGCAAGGAGATGAAATGTGATGTAGCGACCAACCAGATAAAAACTGAATTCTGATCATTTCTGGAGTAGGAAAACACACTGGTACAAGTCATCACTCTCACTCCCAAACACTTTGCTGAACTCCATTGACTTGAGATCAATGGTGAAGACGTTACCAATAGGTCCAATAAAGGTTGCCCGTCTAGCAAAATACCTCTGCACAAGTAGAATATCATATCGAATAAGCAGAATTTACCAACAATGTTTGACAGCTCAATCAGAGCCATGCTCTGCGTGCCCAATTCAAACCGGAGGATGTGGTTGCTGCGGGCTCGAGTGGCAGTCGGTGTGGTCATGGTCGGCCGCGCAGACCACCGCGGCGTTGAGGTACTCGTCGCGGCGGAAGTGGGACGCCGGTCAAGGATTCCGAGCCCATCCGAGCTGCCGAGGACGACGAGGCCGTGGCGAGAGTCGTAGATCCACCCCGGGGAGACTCGCGACGGCGTCGGCGGTGGGAACGAATGGGGAATGCCCGCGCTGGTTGTCGAAGAAGCCGAGCACGGGAGGTGTTCGGTGGAATGCAAGGAAGCGGCGGTTCCGGGGGAAGACGGCGGCCGGAGAGCCCAGGAAGGATCTGCTGATGCGCGATCCACGTCGACCGGTGAGGTGGCCGCGCATGTCAAGCGGCAGGGACCTATCGGTCGGTCGAACCGGCCACGTCACCGGTCGGATCAGCAGTTTGCCGGTTGAACCGCCGGTTTGTAAAATATTTGCTCTAATATGTTTGAAGAAATTAAAATTCATTTTTATTTGAAATACCTAAACAGAGAAAGAACAAATACTACAATGCCTCTCAATGATCTATTCCTGAAGGCTGGAACACGCTATGCGTAGTAAAATTGAGTAACTACAAATCAATCGAATGGTGCAAGGCTCCAAAAGGTGTGGCAGAATTTGTGACTCAATATCGGTGTCTGTGACGCACCAATTTGCAAATTCTTAAATGCAGCTCTTTTCAATGGCAAATCATCCATAATTCCTAAAAGAGACGGAAATAAATAGGAAGCGAACACAAATTGACACTTGAAAGCCAAATCCAGCACCATGAAGTGATGAACTTGAAGCCATCGCACCCTTGGGGATTTGGATTCTCTGTACTTTTAACGATTCTCGGCAGTCGGCACTGAAAACAATCTGGAGTAACTCACGGATAATTGTTTAAATAGGAAAGTATCCTAATAAAAAGAATAGAAAATTATCCAGAGAATTCCAAAGGTATTTTTTACAAAAATAAGGCAAAATGTCTCTTTTAGTTTCAGCCAACCATAACCTAGTGAAGTCCAATAGAAAGCAACCTAATAATGAGTTACGAGAACATAACTTAAATTAACTTGATGGATAGATTGAGAAATGGGTGGAACTCAATATGATACGGAAGGATTCGTAATCTCTTCACCGGTGCGACGGGTCTCGGATGGCGTTGAGTTTAATCCCGTGTCCACCTTGAGGTCATGTGAGAAAGCTAGCATTAATACCAAGCATTGCATTATGCTGGTGACAGATTGCTTGCGACAAGTGGATGGATAGCGGAGGCGTCCATGGCCATGGCTAACCCGAGGACCAGAGAAGGAGATGAAGGGGCCGACTAGTAGGTCACCTTTCTCTCTGCCCTGTCTAACTTCATTGGCTTCGTGGTTCTTCCTCACTTCCAGCGGTGTACATCTCATCCGAGCCGATGTACTCTGTGTCTCTGTTCGTTATCCGTGCCAGTGTACTCCACATCCTGATTATCGACCTCGACGGTATACATTTGTGTTTTATTGTTGTCCTTGGTGATGTACACCAACACATCATCGTCCGCATCAGTGTGCTCCTCTTCTTTACCGTTGAGTATCGCTCCACCTCTCTCCTCTTCTTCACCGTTCTAGTGCAGCAGCAACATTGCGGCGCATAGGTGGAAGGAATAGTGGTGGCTCTGAGGGGAGAGAACAAATTGAAGACAATTGCTGCCTTGCTATGTGTGAATAGTGAGAAAAATGGAGAACATGGCGAAGCTGTTAAGCGAAAAAGAGCTATAAAGCAGTCTAGAGGTTAACGACATGGTTCCAAATATTGGTGCATGCAAGAGAAGACCTAAAGGTGAGATGGGTGAATAGACAAACTCCCTTTTATATTAGTAGAAATTTTTTTCTGATTCAATGGAGATATTGTTGATAGGTATGACATGGCAGCATACATGATCTATTATGATGCCATCTAAACCAAAGCCGTCGTGATATCACATAAAATTGGAGTGGTTTCGGGTGAAAGGGTGTTTTTGCATTGGTTTTAATAGTTAAGGTTAAAGTGAATGACTTTATAGTTGGAGATTGTTTCTCACACTTGGGCTACAGTTGAGGTTGTAAAGTAGTGTAAAGTAAAGTTGTTCTAAAATAAAAATAGATAAGACATTGTATCTCATGGCTGAGGTTCCTTTATATATACAATCTTAAGAGAATTATATCCGTAGCAACTGCGTATAATACAAACATCTAAGCTTATAGTATTAATATGATGGAATGACGCATACGCGCTCTCGCTCAAACATGTCTCGTCACAAGCCGCGCCCGGAGCGGCTTCTTCATGACGATGGTGAACTCGGCCTTCTCCGAGACCACGTCCACCTCCTCCCCCTCCGCTGCCCGCCACTCGAACGCGGCCACAAGGTTCGCCACGAAGTACTCGAGGTGCAGCGTCGCGACGCCCAGCCCCGGGCAGATCCTCCGGCCAGCTCCGAACGGCATCATCTTGATCTCCCTCGTGCCGGTGATGTCCACCCCGTCGCCGTCGCCCCCCGCCAGGAACCGCTCCGGCACAAACTCGGTCGGCCGGTCCCACGTCCCCTCGTCCAAGCCCATGTCGGCCACCATGAAATTAACCATCGTGCCCTTGGGGATCACGTACCCGCCGAGCTCCATGTCCTCCGCCGGCGCGTGCGGCAGCACCAGGTGCACCGGCGGGTGGCGCCGGAGACCCTCGAGAACCACTGCCTTCAGGTACGGCATCTTCTGCACTTCCTCCTCGGAGACTTGATCTCCTTTATCGGAGGCACCAATAATGGTCTTGATCTCGTCGTACAGCTTGTCCTGGATGGCCGGGTTCTTGACGAGCTCTGCCATGATCCACTGCAGAGCCGTGGACGTGGTGTCCGTCCCGCCGGTGAGGAACTCGTAGCACAGCGACACCATCTCGTCGTCGGTAAGCGCGCGGCCACCGTCGTCGTTGATCCTGATGTCGAGCAGCGTGTCGACGTATGAGTGCGGCAACGTCGTCCCCGTCTGCGGTGGCGGCGCAGCGCCGTCCCCCTGTAGAAAGCTCTTGCGCTCCCTCCGGGCGTCAATCAAGGGCATGAATATGTCCTTGAGCCGCCGGCGCATGGCGAGCAAGGCCTGCATGCGGCCGCCGAAGAGGCGTGTCGTGACGGCGGGGAGGAAGACGAAGACCCTGAGCTTGGTCGACGAGTACAGCAGCAGTTCACGCTGCGCAGCGGTGATGTCGCGCACGGTACGCTCGTCGAGGCACTCGCCAAAGCACATGGCGACGAGGATACAGAACATGGCGTACTGGAAGGTATCCACGATGGTGCCCGCGCCGTCGACGCCGTCCTCAGGCCGGTGCCGCAGCTTGTCCGTGAGCTCCGCGAGCACCGACGCCCGCGCCGGCGCGAACAGCCGGAGCCGGGCCGGGTGAACGACCTCGGCCACAAAGTTGCGCCTGAGGAGGCGCCAGAGCGGGCCGTAGCTGGAGTTGGAGATGGTGGCGCTGTTGAAGCCGAGGAGGCCGCGGGAGGCGAAATCCGGTCGGTCGGCCAGCGCGGCGCCGCCCTCGACGAGGGCGGCGTGGGCGAGCCGCTGGTCGGCGACGGTGATCTCCAGGCGCGAGCCCATGCGGAGCGCGAGCAGCGGGCCGTGGCGCGCGTGGAGGTCGCGCATCGCGCGCAATATGTCGATGATGCCCGAGTGCGTCACCCACAGCAGGTTGCCGAGAACGGGCACGACGGCCGGTCCCGGCGGCAGGCGGGGGCGGCAATTCTTGCCGTGTGTAGCACTACCGTACTTGCCATGGGAGAGGAGGAAGGCGAGAGGAAGGAGAAGGGTAGCGAGTAGGAGAGACCATGTGAGCTCCATTAGTATGCTTCTCTCGAGGTGTGAGATGCTCCGTGATGGTGGGTTTGGTGAGGTTTTATAGACAAATAGCTGTGAGACTGTGACCATTAGTTGTTGTTGATCGACGAAACTTATCTGTCTGACTATTACCCACCGTTGTTACGAGGTTTTACCATCTCCGAGGTATAACTTTTACTGTTAATTTTTTATAACGTTACACTAAGATATATTAATAAAATTATAATATTATTAAAATATTTTTAATGACAAATTTAATGATATATTTTTTTTATTGCCAACCTACATAATTTTAAATATCTTTGCAGTCAAAGTTTATAAAGTTTGAATAGATGGAGTCTAGGAAATCTAAGTAGAAAGAAGCGAAGAAAGTAACACGTACTATAAAGATCATTCAAGTTAAAAATATAACATCAACATATCACTAATTAACAAGTTACAAAATGTCCGTTTGGGGGCCGGTGCAATGTGATCAACTTCACAGGCCCCTAAAATTAGGGGCCCATTAGCCACCCAACTTGCAATTACCCCTAGTTAATCTTGGCATTAGTAAGAATAATAATCCCCTGTTCCTCTAAAGAATGATTAATAAGTGAGGCCATTTCTATTCACTTGTTGCTATACTCCTCCCCTCGTGGGATCTAAAAGAAATTCCCTTCCTATTAAGTTGTAACTGTTTCGAGGCCGTACTTAAGATGGCTTGTCTGGTAATGATGATATATAATGGACTCTATACGGAGTTAAAGTTAGCACGAGAATTAACTTATAATAGAAATATAGGCCATGTTGATATTCTAAAGTTTTGGAAACAGCTAAGATCATTTCCTTAATGCAGTTACTGCACAAAAAAAATTTTGTTGACTATACCGATGACCTTTGCATCTACACGAAGGAGCTTTTATAAATTGAATTTGTTGAAGTCATACTTGTGTGTTCTATAATTACAACAACAAAAAAAAACTAAATGGATTACCCTATGGTAGGTTTAGTAGCATATAATATTAAAGTTTAGTACCAGGAAGATTAATGACAAAGGTAATTGAAGATTTTATTTCAGGGAGTACTAGAACAATTATGCTTTGCACGTAAAAGCTAGATAATTGTTTATTAGCTGGACGTAAGTCACGTAATCCTTTGTATTGTCTGAAAAAAATTGAATTACTGATACAAATTAAATGAAAAACATTTTTTGGTAATTAATTTTTCTTAAGTGTAGGACTGAATCTAAATTTAGCACAGGGCCTCTAAAATGTCTGGTACGGCCCTCGCCACATCCTAGACGTTACTTTTCAAGTTTATACGTCTGTGCAGCGTTACTTAGCTAACTTTTCGTGCAAGAGCACGTACAATACAAGATGCTTATATATAATTATTTAAAAAAAGAAAATATAATTACATCATTAAGCATCCATGTAAAATTTATTTTCTCCTATGCAAGCATCTTTTCTGTAGGTGCTTATTTGTTGTATTTTTTTATTAATTAAATATAATTATATACATGAGCGCCCGTTAATAAGTACCGTGCCTACTTAAGCATTGATGATCTAATATAAGCACCTTATCTATCCTATGTGAAAAAATAGTTTTTAGTTGGTAAGCAGTGATCTAACTAATTTTGGGTACCAGTATTTTTTTTTGCTGACAAATGGGATAATATTGTAATTATGCTTGGTGAGGAAGGTAGCGAAGTTGCGTAGAAGCACGCGGTTTGAAGTGAACGCATGCACGGAAAATTTCAAAGGATGCATGCAGCACGCGCGCACGAGGGAGACGGCAAAGAAAAGGTCGGGTTTTTTCGCTGTGATATATGATTTTTAGTTAAAATTTTTAATTCTAACTGTTCGTGAGAGAAAATACGAAGAGATATACATGTGTAATTTTAGACAATATAGATAAAGTTAATACTGTGTCTACTATAATTTATTTGTAGATTTTATCTTAAAAGAATATATGTTTGAATGTCAATTACTATAGATAAGTTAAAAATTAAAAATTATAAGTTAAAAAGAAGAGAGCCAAACATTTACTTTTCTTACATTGAATGCTTTTTGGAATGATGCGCCGTAGCTGCATACGATGCACACGCTTTTATTATATTAAGGCACCGCTCAAAACGATTTAAAATCAGTTTTTGCTTCTGATTTTTGCTTTTTTCACTATTTAGTAATTTTATCTTTTTCTATTTTTTTAGATTTTTGGGCTTTTTTGCCCTTTTTATTTTTCTGTATTCTTTTGTATTATCCGTGATGGGTTAACATGTTTTTTCTATTTTTTAATTTTTTAAAATTTAATTATACCAAATAAGTCAACTCAGCTACAGTAAAAAAAATAAACCACCTATAATAAAAAAACTATAAGACAATACCAAACTAAGCGCTACCTAATATGACTAGTAAAGTATATGACTGGTTTATGTTTAGAATGTTTGACCGGTACTAGCTAAAAATATGTGTGGAAAGCAAGAGTTAGTAAAATTATGTGTAAAGCAAATAAATTAATGACAAACTGGATTGTACATCTTTGAACGTTGGCCTCATGATCATATTGACGGTCTTCTTTTTTCGTCTATTCACTATCTTTACTCTTGAGGAAGTGATAGTCCTTTGCCATATGACTGTCTTTTTTGCATGTAAAGTAGGTGATATCACTCAAATCTTTTTTCTTAGGCACCACTCAAAATGGTTTAAAACCAACGTCTACTTCTGGTTTCTGTTTTTTTTCACTATTCAGTAATTTCATCTTTTTCTGGTTTTTTTAGATTTTTTAGGCTTTTTTCCTTTTCTTTTTTCCCATATTCCTTTATATTGTCCGTGATGGGTTAACATGTTTTTTCTATTTTTACTTTTTTTAATTTAATTATGCCAAATAAGCCAACTCATCTACAGTAAAAAATAAGTTAGCTACAGTAAAAAAGTCATAAACTAACGCCAAACTGAGCGCCACCTTAGTTTTCTTCTTCTTAAAACTATTGTATTGTTTGGTTTATTGAATTTATACTTTTTCCTAGCTATCTTTTTCTCTATGATATTGGTATTGTTCTAACCAGAAGTGGTGAGTGCATCTTTTGCTTTGGTCTTTTCTTCCAAATCGAGGGCAGCAATGTGATCCTCAACATAAATCTCTTCCCTTTTGTGTTTCAAGCCAGTGGCAAAATCCCACCAGTTAGTTGGAAGTTTGGCAACAATGCTCGTCGCCACAAACTTAGGAGGCAACATACAGCCCAGGTGTGCAATCTCACCAACTAGTAGTTGGAGTTCATGAGCTGTTCAACTATGGATTTAGCCTCATTCATACTAAATTTGAAGAATTGCTCACATATGTAAAGCCATCGACTTGCCTCTGCCTCTGTATATTTATGCTCTAGTGTATTCTACAACTCTGTGGTGGACTTATAGTGCATATACACATCATAGAGCTAATCTGCTAGAATGGTCATAATGTAGCCAAGAGCAGTGTTATTCGCATTTTTGAACTGCATGAATTGGTCAATTATAAATGGATATTGTGGGTGGATAGCCCACAGTAGCACCAAAGATATGAGGCAAAACTTGACTCTAGTGTGATCTACCAAAATTCTGACTAGAAAACCTCTAAGGTTTTATAGCATCAGAAGCACCAACCATTACTATATTGCAACAAAGTTCACAATAAGGTTTTTGAAATGTTTAAAATATGGGTAATATTTTAAATTCTAAATTTTACTAGGAGAAAAATACATTAAAAGACTAGTGATACAAAACTCATAACTAACAGCAGGCTACTCATTATATTTCAGAAAGTACATAAGAAAAATATAGTCCAAAATCAATCGATCATGTGAATAACTTACTGTTAGACTTGATGAAGAATAGGAAGCAATGTAGGCTCGATGCGGTGCATAACATAGATGAGGTAGAGCAGGAGCGGCGGCGCAAATGCATTGCCTAGAAACTTTATTGCCACTCTATGTAGGTACTCTTTGCAACAATGGCTCGGAGATAGTCGCTCTTCCTCTTCCTAGTGTATGCCGAGAATAAAGACTGATAAGGTTCGACCTCTCAACACTCAGTACAAATTCACCAGAAAGGAAAAAGACAACATAAGAAAGAATTGGAGGAGTTAAGTCTCTCAAGCCTAGACGTCTCTAGGTCTTTTATAGATGTGCTAATTATGCTTCAGTAACTGACATCATTAAACTGAAATAATCCACTACTAAGTACTAAATTATTCACTGATAACTATTAATATTCAACCAAATAATGATAATTAAATAGTCTCATGCCTAGTTAAAAGGGAACAGATGATGCACAGTTTAGTAAAAGTAAGGTGGATTTGGTCTGCCAAGTAGTGTGCAATGTCACGGAGCAGTCACACATCACAAGTCATGTGATTTTTCACACGAAAATACATGAATACACATACGTGCATGCGCACGTGTGTGTTTAGCCATAGGAATAGCAAAGACTCCGCCTTATAAATTGGTCTCTTCCACCTTACTTTAACAATATGGTTCTAAACCATGCATCTTTAAAATTATAGGAAATAGACCTTATTTATATAGGTCTATTTCTAATAAACATAGCCACATCATCAAGCATCCATATAAAATCCATTTTTTCCGATAGAAGCATATTTTGTGTAGGTGCTTAGATGTTATATTGTCTATTATAGTTATATACATAAGCACTCGTTAAGCACCGATGCTTACTTAAGCAATGATGCTCTAATATAAACACTTTATCTGTCACTCGTGGCAAATAACAGTTTTTAGTTGCTAAGCACCTCTCTAAACACCTATATTATACGTGTTCTAACTAAGGTTGGGTTCGAACTAGTTTAAAGTTGGTTTATACTCGTACTGTTTATAGTAATTAACTTTTAAATGATATGTTTTTAAGATAGAGTCAATAAAAAGATTGTAGTAAAAAGTTTACGGAGTTCAGCTGTATTGGTCAAAATCGCATACGACTATTTTCTATACATAATATCTCTCACGAACAGATAGAATTTAAATATTTAAACCACAAAAAAACCACTCTAATTTTAGGGACTAGTATTTTTTGCTGACAAATGGAACAATATTGTAATTATGTGCTTGGCGAGGAAGGAAGCGAAGTTGCGTAGAGGCACACGGCTTGAAGGGAACGCATGCACGGAAAATTTCAAAGAGATGCGAGCAGCACACGCGCGCGAGGGAGACAGCAAAGAAAATGATTTTCTTTTCTTACGTCAAATGCCTTTTGGAATGCTGCGCCGGCAGGTGCGTATGATGCACACGCTCTTATTATATAGAAGTGGTGGACATATCTTTTGCTTTGATCTTTTCTTCCATATCGAGGGCAGCAATAAGATTCTCAATGAAAATCTCTTCCCTTTTATGCTTCAAGCCAGTGGCAAAATCCCACCAATTAGTTGAAAGTTTGGCAACAATGCTCGTAGCCACAAACTTAGGAGGCAACATATAGCCCAGGTGCGCAATCTCACCAACTAGTAGTTGGAGTTCATGAGCTATCGACTAAATTTGAAGAATTGATCACAAATATAGAGCCATCGACCTGCCTCTGTCTCTGCATATTTGTGCTCTATTGTATCCTACAGCTCTTTGGTGGACTTATAGTGTATATACATATCGTAGAGCTAATCTGCCAGAATGGTCGTAATGCAGCCAAGAGTAGTGTTATTCATATTTTTGGACTGCATGAACTGGTCAATTGTCAATGGATACTGTGGGTGGATAGCCCACCACAGCTCTAAAGATATTAGCCAAAAGTTGACTCTAGTGTGATCTATGAAAATTTTGATCGAAAAACCTCTAAGGTTTCATAGCATTAGAAGCACCAACCATTACTGTATTATAATAAAGTTCACAATAAGGTTTTTAAAATGTTGAAAATGTGGGTAATATTTTAATTCTAAATTTTACTAAGAGACAAATATAGTAAAATACTAGTGATACAAAACTCATAACTAACAACAGTCTACTCATTGTATTTCAGAAAATACACAAGAAAAATATAGTACCAAAATCAATCGATCATGTGAATAACCTACTATTGGGTTTCATGAAGAATAGGAAGCAGTGTAGACTCGATGCAGTGCAGAACGTAGATGAGGTAGAGCAGGAGCAGTGGCTCAAATGCTCAGCCTAGAAACTGTAATATCCCAAATTAAATATTGTTCTGGGGGGTTTTTCGAAAAAAAATTTGGCAACTTGGGCCTGGGCTGTGGCCCAAAAGGGGGGAGGCATCCCTCCCCCAAACCTAGCCCCTCCCCACGTGGCAGCGCCCCACGCCGCCCTGCGCCCCGGCCTGTGCCTCCTTCCCTCCTGCGCAGCCGCCCCTCCCTCTCCCTCCTGCGCGCGCCTCCTCTCTCCCAGCGGGCGCCCCTGCTGCCTGCCGTGCGCCTGGCGAGCCCCGGCCGCGCCCCTCCCGGGCTCCCTGTCCCAGCGCGCCGAGTCCCTGCGCTGCGCCCGTGTGCTCCCCTGCGCCGCCCCTGTGCCGCCCCCTGCACGCCCCTGTGCTGCTCCCCTACGCCTCCCCCAGCGCCGTCCCCTCTCCTCCCTGCCGTGAGCCCTAGACGAAGGGAAGAGGAAAAGAGAGAAAGGAAGAAGGGAAGAGGAAGAGGGAATGAGTTTGTGGGGGTGTTCATCGTGTTCGTCAGCAATTTGTCAAGGGTAATCCCTGTTTCTCCAATTATCTGTATATTTTAGTTGTGGTAGCGATGTCGGTAGTCGGGGCTGCGAGGACAGATTTCGTTGAACCGCGGTTTTGGGCTAGTTTCTTGGGGATTCAGGTCTGGACTTCTCCTAGAGAGTTGTAGGTGACGTCTTTATCTTTCCATGAAGTGCTAGAACGCGTTGATCCGACCTTTGTAGTAAAAGTTATGATTTTTCTTGTAGGACTGTTTTGCGGATCGACAGTTTTCTGTCAGTTTTGGTAGATTGGTTTTAGCGAATAGAAAACGGCGGAATCAGAGATTCTCCATATTATGAATGTTGTACATATTTGTCTTAGCCTTCCAGGGAGGCAAAGAAATCATGATTTCAACACTTGGTCTGGAAGTTATGGACTTTTTAGTGTGCTGTCCAGAGAACCCGACGTGAGCAGAGATGTTTTAGAAATCTGGGTGATGCGGGTAGAAGATGGCCGAATCAGGGAGGCTCCCCAAATAGGTTTAGTTAGATAATTTAATTATATTTCCAGAAAGTCAAAGAGCATCCCATTCGGACTCATGTGCCAATAGATACGAATTTTTGAAGTTGACTGTCCGCAGAGGTAGGCGGGGTGACTGGTAGGATTTGGGATTTGGGAACCGAGATAGACGAATTGTGCTAGAGCGTGTTTGTTTTTTTGAGTGAAGGTTCGCTACGGTTATCTTAGCCAGTATTATAATTATTATTCAGGAGGAGGACGGACCCCCGAGGTGGCACCTTCTGCGCGTCCGCCGCTTTCTCACGGTTAAGGCAAGTATAATGATGGGTTAATATTGATAAGATGGAAGTTCGGTATTTGTTCAAAGGTATGAATATGAAGTTGTTGTTTGTTCAATGGTATGAATATGAAGTTCGATGTTCGTTCAATGGTAGGAATATGAAGTTCGATGTTCGTTCAATGGTATGAATTTATGTGTGTTTATAGGGTGGTATTGTTCAATGGTATGAATTTATGAGTGTTTAGGGTGATGGTAACAATGTATTGGTGTTATATCGGGATGTTGCAATTTACAGTGTTCATGAGTATTTATGGTGCATAGATATTGTGAATGCAAGATTTATTTTATTGGAGCATTCACGCATATGCATCATGTTGATTACTTGAAGTCTTGGTCATGAGATGACTAAGCGTCGAGGTCCCCGTCATGTTGAGGACATGACGGGCTAAAGGTCCCCATACTCGTGGAGTATGGGCAATTGGTCCCTGTACCAGGTGGTACAGGCATGGGTGTGCATTGACGGATGCACACTTTGCATTACCGGTAAAATGCAAAAGAGAAAAAGATAAAGAGTTTTTGATCATTGTGCATAGCATGGCGTGTTTATATGATTAATGAATGGATTTGTGAAATGATGGGCATTAGTGAACTTATTCTATCCATTATATTTGCTTAATCGTTGGACTCACTCTTGTTGCTGTTTTTATTTAGGTACCGCTACGAGTTCGGCATGCATGGGAAAGGGGAAGGAATAAGCTGGTTGCACATGCACGTTCCACACAGAATAGAAATAAAGGTAGGAGAATTAAATGACTCATGCAAGAAACTTTTAGATACCACTTGATTATTATCATTGGGTTTAATTGTAATAAGAATTTAGGATGTGTTCCGGTGCTCTTCTCTAAGTAACATATCCATGAATTGTTTGGTAAACTTTAAACTATTTGCTTAGTCTTGAACTTTTACTTGAGGATTGTCTATTATAATTGATTTTGCTTTCAGAATCTCTAATCTAGATAAATAACAAAGGAGGCTCTGCCGAAATTTTGTATAGTGTAGCTAGTTACCATTCTTTTGCTTCTAGTTGGGTAGCATTCCGGGTCCTGGTTTGGCCGGGGTGTTACAGTTGGTATCAGAGCGGGCTGTAGGTCCGTGGTTACCGAAATATTAATTTTGACACACTAAGCACTGTAGGTGGGCATGGGGTTTGCATTGCATCTATGTTTCCGTCGGTTAACATAGTTGAATGTGTGTTTAACGTTTGACTTTGAACGTGTTACGAGATGATCTTTTGCGCCTATGATTGGATTATATAATTGTTATGTGTGGTGATAGTTGATGTCGAGAGATAGAGATCGCGGTGTGGCCATTGATATGGCCAGGTTATATCACTATTCGTGGTATTGGATGGTGACGGATTTTTCCTTGAGCCACTTAGCTTCAGCGGTTAGGAATGAGTTCTTTAGAAAAGTTTTTCTCTTCCTTGAATTGAATTGGGTCAATTCTTATCCTGTGGTGGTGGATGAATTTATCTTGGGCTCGTGAATCTTTGTAGCTGAGGGTTTTCAATTGGTTTCTACCTATTCTTTGAAGTAATTACTGTTTCTCGGACTATTGAGACACTTTTGCTACTTGTGAGCATTGTGGATTTGCAAGGTTGGTCCCTTCGTGGGAGTTTTGTCTTGTTGTGAAACATGTCTCTTTCTTTCGCTTGGTATTCTTGTTAATGAAAGTTTTATATTGCAAATTCTTTAACATGTGAAAGCTTTGGCTTTATGTAATTCTTTTGGATTTTTCTAAATGTTGAAGTTTAATACCTCTCTTTTCCGAAGGGAGGTGTTAAAATCCTTTTGTGATGTCTTGTTAGGGTTAAGTCAGAATTTGTAATCAAATAAATTGATATGGTATGAGTATCCTTGGAAGTTGAGGTTGTCTTCTTGTGGTTGTTCATGAACTGTGTTTACGACTAGGGCTATTCCTAATGGAATCAATAGGGTTGCTAAGAGGCGTGGAATTTCGATGAATTGGTTGATCAATATGGGAGACAAAATTAGTACATTTTTGGGATAAATTGGATCAACGGGTCCCAATGGATTAATTTAACCATTTAGGATAGTTAAATTCAAAAGGTGTTGGATTACTGTAGTAGTGGATATTAATCTTGGAGTTATCTTTGTGGATACTTAGTGTTCGTATGTAATTGCTAAGTGCAAACGTTGGGGTTTAAAAAAAATGTGTGATCTATATTTACATGATGGTGGGATTGTCAGATGATGTTATGTCTTTGATGGAAGAATTTTGGTAGAATCATTAAAAGTGTGCGGTAGATCTCCTCGAAGTTAAAGCGGTTGTCGTAGTAAGATGGTAAGGTTTTGAAATACTTCCAATTTGAGGATGGGATGATAAAGAAGCATGGAACTATTTGACGAGATTTTGGAGGGCTTTATAATGGAAGGGTAGACGATAACGATTTTTGTTAAGAGTGTATTAATCTTGATGTTAGTGAGACTGTTGCCATCTTATTGGAAAAAAAACATTTTGAAATAAGTTATTGTGTTTTTTTGGAAAGGTTTATGATGCGCTTGTAGGCTATGATAATTCATGCTGAGAATATATAATGATAAGGTTACTAAAACTGAGTAGGAGATGATGAGGGTAGTGCTAATTCTTTTAGAAGTAAACGAATTGGTTCGTCTTTCGTGGTGTTAGTTAAATGAAACGTTTGGAGTTTTGCATTCATGATCAGATGGGAGTTCATGAATTATTGTTGTATCTGAAATTAGTTTGCGTGGAGTGACGTATGGGAAGATTATGTCGGTTCTTAAGTAATTCTTGTGATTTGAGCTTAAAGGATTGTTTGCTTGAAAGTGGTAAAGTGATGTTTCCATTAAGAAAAATTATGTCCTTTATTAAATTGAAGGGTGTAGAAGAGGTATTCGCGGTTGGATTCAAGTTATGTACCTTGCAGCTTATTGAAGCGTGCTTAACCTCGTTGGTTTGCCTCAAAAGAATTCCTCAAGTTCCAAAAGTAGAGATTTATTTATTTATCTATTTCCGATTGAAATTTGATATTTTCTTCTTGTGGGACTTGTGCACTTAACTGTGGTCTCGTCTTCTTTTTCCAAGGTCTTGGCTATTTGATTTTTCTTTCCCTTGGTCTTGTGTCCCCGATGAGTGGTAGAGGTTTTGCTATGTGCTGAAAAAAAAGGGGGTTCTATTTATATCTTCTTTTGAGGAAGAATTAACCAATCCGTGTTGCCAAGCCTTTTAGGTTGTATAATGGCAACTCGATAGTGGTGGTCAAGTAGATGATTTTGGTGAGATTGTAGGTGTCAAGCTGTTTGAGATTCATTGAGTGATAAATTGATTTCTTGGAATAATTCTCGGTGGGGATTTGATTTAAATAGACTGCTTGTCTTGGGAGCTAACTGATCTTATGGATTGCCATTAGTATAACCTATAGTAGATTGTGGTTCAAAAATATTTCGATTATTTGGATGGGACATGAGAATTATCAAAAGTATGAGAATATCGATCGATCTTATTAGCGTATTGCGATCGGGCGCTTTGCAAGGTTTAGTAGGATGGTTATGGTGGTGTAGTTAGTGAGATGGTAATGGTGAAGAAGTCTAACCACTATGGGAATCATTGGGATAGTAGGAATTGTTGAATTATTCCTAAGCAGGATTTGGCTTAGTGAGTAACCCTCCAAGGGTTAGAATCTTTCTAAAGATAATTAGGTTGAGAATATATTTTCATGTGATTGTGAATGATGGAGCATGCTGGATTGTGGTAATTTTAGTCACCAATTCGAGAGTCTTCATATCAATTATACCGAAGTACATATATAGGAGCCTTGGAGATGGAAAAAATTGGTTTGGTGTTTTATGCTAGAACTTTGGAGGCTAATGGTGTTGTGTGGGAATATTGGAACAAGGGATTCTAAATAGTGTGATGCCCCTTGATAGTGCCCTTTGGGTGAGGGAACTGAGTGTGTGTGTTGAGAATTTCAAGTCGATTATCCTTAAAGGATTGTGGTGAAGTAATTGTGGGTGAAACAATGATGAGGTGCATTGAAAATTATTTATCAAAGTAACCCTGTTGGTAGAGGAGTTGGCTAGAGTATGTTGTTGTGAGGACAGTAGAGTCTCTCCACAAAGGTGTGGTTTATGCACTCGGTTTGAGTATAGTGTTGAGGTTGCCAGTTTAAGAGAAATGA
Source organism: Melocanna baccifera (assembly GCA_036346265.1). Classification (NCBI taxonomy): domain Eukaryota; kingdom Viridiplantae; phylum Streptophyta; class Magnoliopsida; order Poales; family Poaceae; genus Melocanna; species Melocanna baccifera. The sequence continues at coordinate 16,406,646 of CM070704.1, read as the reverse complement.
GTTAGTGTGGTGTGTGATGATTTGGAATCTTGTGATTCAAGAGAAAGTTTGTTCCTAAGAAAAAAAAATTCTTTTCGGGTAGAAAAAAAATGCTCTCTTGATTCTTATTTGAGCTATGTGATGATAGCAAAAGTCTTTTGTGGTTTGGGTTGACTTTATGTTGGCATGTGTGGTTTTCCAGTTTAAAAAAAAAGAAGAAGAAGAAGGAAGGGTTTGACATTGGAGTGATTCTCCTCTGCCTTATGTGTTGTTATTTGCAAATTCCTACTTGGAATGTGGAGAGGTTCTCATGTTGAATCCTTGTTTTTTAGATTTGATTATTTTGGTGGGGAGTTGGTGAAGTGTGGTTGTGATGAGAATCCTTCATTCTTAGTTGGATTCTGGTTGTAAAAGAGATTGTTTGCAATGAGCACATTTGTTCATCAATGGTTATAGGAGGCGCTCCTGGTTAAAGTAAAGAGATCGATTGAGAGCTGGACCACGAGTTTCGTTTGATGTGCAGGTTGTGCGGGTGGGTACCAAAGAGAATGATAACTAGAGGTATATTTAATCGCATATGTAGTTGTGGGGATTTGGAGAGTGGTGTATCGCGAGGACCGCCTTGGGTCCTAGGGTGGGATACACAGAGTTAGGTATGACTTGGTGTCAAGGAGATACCTGCGAGCCCCAGAGCGATATATTCTACTAGAACCGTTATTACTTGAACGTGATATGCCCTTTGAGTCCAAGTTGGTGCGAATTCTGAAAAGATCAGGAGAAGCATTAAGGAATAAATTTTAAAGTATGTCAGGGTGCTTTGGTCGCAGCAGACAGAGATAGAAGCCACCTGGGAAGTGGAGTCTCGCATGGGTGAGCAATAACCAGAATTATTCAGAATAGGTGTTAATATGATTAAGTTTTAGCTGCGATTAATCCTTGGGGTAAGCATGGTTAGAATTCGAGGTCGAATTCTGTTTAAGGGGGGTAGAATGTAATATCCTAAATTAAATATTGTTCTGGGGGGTTTTCTGAAAAAAATTTGGCAACTTGGGCCTGGGCTGTGGCCCAAAAGGGGGGAGGCATCCCTCCCCCAAACCCTAGCCCCTCCCCCTGTGGGCAGCGCCCCCCTGGCCGCCCCCTGCGCCCCTACGCCCCCTGGCCCTATGCCTCCTTCCCTCCTGCGCAGCCGCCCCTCCCTCTCCCTCCTGCGCAGCACCCTCCCTCTCCCCTGGCTGGGCGCCGCCCCCTGCTGCCCTGCCGTGCGCCCCCTGGGCGAGCCCCTGGCCGAGCGCCCCTCCCCCGGGCTCCCTGTCCCAGCGCGCCGAGTCCCTGCGCTGCGCCCGTGTGCTCCCCTGCGCCGCCCCTGTGCTGCTGCTGCGCCCCTGTGCCGCCCCCTGCACGCCCCTGTGCTGCTCCCCTACGCCTCCCCCCGCGCCCTCCCCTCTCCTCCCTGCCGTGAGCCCTAGAGGAAGGGAAGAGGAAAAGAGAGAAAGGAAGAAGGGAAGAGGAAGAGGGAATGCGTTTGTGGGGTGTTCATCGTGTTCGTCAGCAATTTGTCAAGGGTAATCCCTGTTTCTCCAATTATCTGTATATTTTAGTTGTGGTAGCGATGTCGGTAGTCGGGGCTGCGAGGACAGATTTCGTTGAACCGCGGTTTTGGGCTAGTTTCTTGGGGATTCAGGTCTGGACTTCTCCTAGAGAGTTGTAGGGGACGTCTTTATCCTTCCATGAAGTGCTAGAACGCGTAGATCCGACCTTTGTAGTAAAAGTTATGATTTTTCTTGTAGGACTGTTTTGCGGATCGACAGTTTTCTGTCAGTTTTGGTAGATTGGTTTTAGCGAATAGAAAACGGCGGAATCAGAGGTTCTCCATATTATGAATGTTGTAGATATTTGTCTTAGCCTTCCAGGCAGGCAAAGAAATCATGATTTCGACACTTGGGCTGGAAGTTATGGACTTTTTAGTGTGCTGTCCAGAGAACCCGACGTGAGCAGAGATGTTTTAGAAATCTGGGTGATGCGGGTAGAAGATGGCCGAATCAGGGAGGCTCCCCAAATAGGTTTAGTTAGATAATTTAATTATCTTTCCAGAAAGTCAAAGAGCATCCCATTCGGACTCAGGTGCCAATAGATACGAATTTTTGAAGTTGACTGTCCGCAGAGGTCGGCGGGGTAACCGGTAGGATTTGGGATTTGGGAACCGAGATAGACGAATTGTGCTAGAGCGTGTTTGTTTTTTTGAGTGAAGGTTCGCTACGGTTATCTTAGCCAGTTTTATAATTATTATTCAGGAGGAGGACGGACCCCCGAGGTGGCACCTTCTGCGCGTCTGCCGCTTTCTCACGGTTAAGGCAAGTATAATGATGGGTTAATATTGATAAGATGGAAGTTCGGTATTTGTTCAAAGGTATGAATATGAAGTTGTTGTTTGTTCAATGGTATGAATATGAAGTTCGATGTTCGTTCAATGGTAGGAATATGAAGTTCGATGTTCGTTCAATGGTATGAATTTATGTGCGTTTATAGGGTGGTATTGTTCAATGGTATGAATTTATGAGTGTTTAGGGTGATGGTAACAATGTATTGGTGTTATATCGGGATGTTGCAATTTACAGTGTTCATGAGTATTTATGGTGCATAGATATTGTGAATACAAGATTTATTTTATTGGAGCATTCACGCATATGCATCATGTTGATTACTTGAAGTCTTGGTCATGAGATGACTAAGCGTCGAGGTCCCCGTCATGTTGAGGACATGACGGGCTAAAGGTCCCCATACTCGTGGAGTATGGGCAATTGGTCCCTGTACCAGGTGGTACAGGCATGGGTGTGCATTGACGGATGCACACTTTGCATTACCGGTAAAATGCAAAAGAGAAAGAGATAAAGAGTTTTTGATCATTGTGCATAGCATGGCGTGTTTATATGATTAATGAATGGATTTGTGAAATGATGGGCATTAGTGAACTTATTCTATCCATTATATTTGCTTAGTCGTTGGACTCACTCTTGTTGCTGTTTTTATTTAGGTACCGCTACGAGTTCGGCATGCATGGGAAAGGGGAAGGAATAAGCTGGTTGCACATGCACGTTCCACACAGAATAGAAATAAAGGCAGGAGAATTAAATGACTCATGCAAGAAACTTTTAGATACCACTTGATTATTATCATTGGGTTTAATTGTAATAAGAATTTAGGATGTGTTCCGGTGCTCTTCTCTAAGTAACATATCCATGAATTGTTTGGTAAACTTTAAACTATTTGCTTAGTCTTGAACTTTTACTTGAGGATTGTCTATTATAATTGATTTTGCTTTCAGAATCTCTAATCTAGATAAATAACAAAGGAGATTCTGCCGAAATTTTGTATAGTGTAGCTAGTTACCATTCTTTTGCTTCTAGTTGGGTAGCATTCCGGGTCCTGGTTTGGCCGGGGTGTTACAGAAACTTTATTGCCACCCCGTGCAGTTACTCTCTATTGCAATGGCTTGAAAATAGCCACTTTCCTTCTTCCTGGTGCATGCCAAGAAGAAAGATTAATGAGGTTCGACATCTCAACATTTAGTACAAATTCACCAGAAAGGGAAAGACAATATGAGAAAGAAATGGAGGAGTTAAGTCTCTCAAGCCTAGACGTCGTTAGGTCTTTTATAGACGTACTTATTATGCTTAAGTAACTGACATAATTAAGTTGAAATAATCCACTACAAAGTGCTAAATTATTTACTAGTAACTATTAATATTCAACAAAATAATGATAATTAAGTAGTCTCATAACCAGTTAAAAAGAAAGAAATGATGCATGGTTCAGCAAAAGTAAGGAGGACTTGGTCTGCCAAATGGCGTGCAACGTCACGGCGTAGTCGCACATTACAAGTCACGTGATTTTTCACACGAAAATACACGAATACACTTGCGTGCATGCGCGTGTGTATGTTTAGCCAAAGTCTTCCTCATGTCACCCCATCTATTTGTCACATGTTTCAAGAAGTGGCAAACACTCCGCCTTATAAATTTGTCTTTTCCATCTTATTTTAATAATATGGTACTAAATCATGCATCTTTAAAATTATAGGAAATGAAAATTACAGGAAATGGATCTCACTCATATAGGTCTATTTCTAATAAATATAGCCACATCATCAAGCATCCATACAAAATCCATTTCCTCCAATAGAAGCATATTTTGTGTAGGTGCTTAGATGTTGTATTATCTATTATAGTTATATACATAAGCACTCCTTAAGCACCAAGCACTTAAGCATCGATGCTCTAATATAAACACTTTATATTAGAGTACTGTCTACAGTAACTATCTTTTAAATGATACTTTTTTTAAACCAGAGTTAATAGAAAGATTATAGTAAAAAGTGTATTGAGTTCAGCTGTACTGGCTAAAATCGCATACGACTATTTTTTTTATACGTATTATCTCTCGCAAACAGGCAAAATTTAAATATTTAAGTTATAAACTATCAGTTAAAAAAAACTACTCTAATTTTGGGAACTAGTAATATTGTAATTATGTGCATGGCGAGGAAGGAAGCGAAGTTGCGTAGAAGCACACGGCATGAAGGAACGCACGCACGGAAAATTTCAAAGAGATGCAGGCAGCACACGCGCGCGAGGGAGACAGCAAAGAAAATGATTTTCTTTTCTTACGTCGAATGCCTTTTGGAATGCTGCGCCGGCAGGTGCGTATGATGCACACGCTCTTATAATGTCGACGTCTAATTCAAGTGCTAATATTGAACGATGCGCTACAATTTTTGTCGCTCGTATGTGTAATATTTATCGGCCATATATAGTAAAAAAATGGTAGTTTTTGTTACAATATTTTTTGTTACGTGCATACAATAATCGGCAGCGGCAGTATAACATCAAGATTTTTATCAAACATTTTTGTTGCATATATAGCAAAAAATTATTATATATATAACCAAGAAATATTGTATAGGAGTGTACGATAGGAGTAGTCTCATCGTTCTTTGTTTTTGCATATATAGCCAAAAAATATTATATACATGCGCGAAAAATAGTGCATCAAAGCTTACGATGGGAGTACTCTAATTGTTCATTGTTTTTTTTGTTACACACATATCTGAGAAATGTTACAACCGTTCAATTTTTATCTTTTTCTCTGTATATATGAATAGTAGCAATTTCCCTAATGTTAATACCACTGATTAAGTACTCCATGTGACTGGTTTATGTTTAGATATTTTTGAGTGGCAATAGCTAAAAATGTGTGAAAAGCAAAAGTTAGTAAACTTATGTGTAAAGCAAAGAATTAATGACAAACTGGATTATACATCTTTGAACGTTAGCCACAAGAGTACTACTATACGTACGATCGATTGGGCGAATCGTTGACTGACTGGATCTCACGTAACGCACAGCATACAGAGAATTAAAAAAATACCGCCAGCGTGCGTCTTGGTGCCGAAGCAAAGCATAGCTTCGAGTACCAAATTCTAGATGGAATCTTCCCTTATCTTTACTAATTGGAGGCTCCTCCTAAATCCTCTATACCAATTATAGGAGGCAAAAAAAAACTAAAATTCTCACATTATTCTGAGAAGAAAAAAAACTAAAAGTTCTCATATTAATCATATAAAAGAAAAGATCATGCCTGTCTATATTTCGTAGTACCATAGTGTACGGCTTAGATTGAGTATGGACACAAAAAAAGTAATACAATCATGTCGCTACAATATATGGCTTAGATTGAGTATGGATATAGCCATGTCGCTAGGGGTGGATATGGAGCCATCTTTTCATCTTATCGAGTTTTTTTTTTAAATTGATATAGTTTAATTTAATATCATTTTATTGATAGTTTAAAATTATTTTTAGAATTGAGTTAACGAGCCGAGCCAAAACAAAATTTAATTTTATCCGAAACCGACTATTTCAATGTTTAACTAATTAACAAATGTAATTGAAGCAATTTTAAACCGAGTTAACGAGCCTCGCTAGCGAGCTTTTTTTTCCACCGCTACATATCGCTACAATCATGGATCAAAGCCGAACTGGACACAAAAAGTAATACCAAACTCATGCATATATTTTGACCGTGTAAGGCTTCCAAAGAGAAAAAAAGGAAATTGATACGTGGTCGTTCGATCTTCTCGACATAGAATGGATGCTTATGGGAGTTTTGATGAAACGTAATGATCCTCCAATGCCAGTGCAAGGGACGAATACTCTTTAATCCGTCAAAACATGCTTACGTTGATTTTGCCAACTACCAAGCGAAGATCTATCGTGCACCTAATTCCCAGCGGAAAGGTTGAACCATTTTGATTGAAGAATATGTCTAATTCTCCTTAGAACTTCGGCAATCATAAAGAACTTGAACAAAAAATTTAGTAGATTAATTTCTATCAAAGGTGGTCTGCCCAACATTGGAAAAGTACAAGGGTTTTTATAGTGCTTTCCTTAACACATGTAAGAAAAGTTTTGGCCGAATCAATCTCTAATTCGATCAAGGTTTCCTAGTCCAATTCCTCAAATTTAGCTATTTGGTCTACTTTAATTTCGGACTAAGCCTCTATCTAATTACAAGACCGAAACTTTAGATAGGTTCGGACACGTTTTGGCACGCAGATCACATCTTTCTCACGCCATAAAATTTATGATCACGTGGCTACTCTATGGCAATCTGATGAACTCCTTCCTCTACGTTTCTCGCCAAAGCTTTGCTTACTAAGTCTTCATATGAATCATACCTAAGAATACATAAAATATTAGTATGAGGTAGTATCCTAAACTCATCATCAACTAAAGGAAACTTTTTAAGAAACAAAAGCACCTGTTTGTTCAAAAGCATAGCTCTTGCCTTTATCATTGGGCTCTCAGGTTCTTAGATATTCTCATACATATTTAGAGTGGAAGATGCATATGTAATGAAGATATCCTTATCAGAAATCTTGATCGTATACGAGTACAACATGCCATGCGAATTAATCTACCAAAATGCTTTGAGATATATTGTAATAACAAGTAGCTCTCCTCAAGTCTGAGTACGAGAAGAACAAGAAAATAAGATTTTTGTTGCAACTAATACAAAGAGATATTGTGGTTGAATTCAAAATGTCAAAAATAAACCCCACAATTTTTAAAAATAGAAAATAATAATGAATTCAAAAAAGAAGAAAATTCCTATTGATTCACATTGAATTCTGAATAAAATCTGATTTAGAATATATGTTATCGAACTTAGGTGTTAAAATCACATGTAAAGAATAGGATTGGATTACAACATCTTCAAAGTGGTATGTAAAATTTTGAATTAAAGTGTTGTGCGTAAACATAGATATGATAAGAAATTTCAATTTCTAAAAGGTGTTATATATCCATGAAGGTTTTATCTTAATCAAGTTAATAAAAATATTAGTTAAATACTTAACCCCGTGCACAGATTGACGACTAGTTAACTCGATTCCAACGTGCTTTCGAGGACCTCTAGATTAGCATTGGTTGGCCTGCGCACTTTGGGCCATGTGCATGAGGAGATACGTCCGAGGGGACAAAGCCCAAAAATGGCCATCGTCTTCCCACAATCCCAGGAGGCCTAATGGTAATTAAAGGAGGCCTAATATCTGGACAGAGTGTAGCGCTAATCCTATCCTATATTCTTATACAAATTAAATAATCCCACCAACCGATACCATGGTTGCGCATATCAATCTGAGAGCTCGCCGCAATGTCAGTGATTAATCTGGCCGTTGGATTAGAGTTCAGCGCCCTAGAAATTTTGTTGGGTTTTCTTCCGACCCTAAATTAATTTTGTGAAGGATATCCAGTCTACCCTCTGTACCCCTAGCTTTTTCGTGGTACCACTCACAATTACATATGATGCAAGAGGGTAGACCTATTTATAAATTTTACTTCCAGGTTTACAAAGAAGTCCACCTGCTTTCGGTTCATCGTGAGACTCCTGAACCACGTCACCAACCACGATCAGACATGCCAGTTTTATTAATCTAAAATATATTAGTCCCTTGTACACATGTGTGAGTCATGCGCTATGATCATATTGTTCACGAGATCAGTTCTAACCTGATTATGTGGGTCAACAGCCTACAAAACCAATCATGCAAAATAAACCCAGTTATTCCATCTTATGTTGTACTCAGGTTAAACATATACATGCATATTAAATTTTAGTAGACACGATCATAATAAATATGTCTACTATATTTTAGCACAGCTGTCCTCGGCACCTCGAGTATTAATTTCTCAAGTTAATTCTGCATCAAATTATTCCTTATCACATACATCAATCATATAAATAATTCCACACTGAGTTAAACAGACAATAACCACAATAAATGTTGAAAGCCATATAAAAATTCTAACATCTCCTATTTGGCTAAAATATTTCAATCAATAAACTGAAGTCCCATGTCTTTAACATACTTAGAAAATAATTCCTGACTAACTAGCTTAGTCAGTGGGTCTACAACCATATCAATGCTAGGCAAATAAACTAAAATGAACAGACTTGAGTCTATTTATTATATCACGAATATAGTGATACCTTCCTTCAATGTATTTACTTTTGCTATAAATTTTAGGATCCATCGAGATCTTGATCGCTGCCTAATTATCACAGGAAATAGTGACAAGTTATGATGCACTTTCCACGACCTTAAGTGATGCAAGAAATTCCTTTAGCCATACACATTCCTTTGCTTCTTCATATGTAGTAATATATTCAACTTCCATGGAGGAAAGAGCAATTGAATCTGTTTCTTGTTGTACTAAGAAATAGCATCTCCTACCAAAGTAAATAGATAACCAGAAATTCATTTTTGGTCATTCGGATCCTCTTGTCAATCAACATCAGTATAACCCTACAGCTGAAGATTATGGCTATTAAAATATAATGAATAATCCATAGTTCTTTTGACATAACATCGTACATATTTGATTTGTTTCCAGTTCTCTTCCCTATGATTCTTTTGATATTTATTAAGAATTCCAATGGCATGACTAAGGTTATGTCGTGTAAATAATATAGCATACATAAGACATCCCAAAGCTGAATAATAAGGAATACAATTCATTCTAGCTTTTTCCTTAGGTGTATTTTGACATAATTCCTCATTGAGTTTAGTTCCATTCACAATAGGTACATTAACAGGTTTGTTGTTTTCCATAGAAAATCATTTTAAAACGCTTAAAAGGTATACCTGTTAGGACAACCCAATAATCCTTTTATTATGATCTCTATGTATTTCAACTCCTAAAATATAGGAAGTTTCTCTCATATCTTTCATATCAAATTTAGAAGACAACTGAGTTTTCACCTCCATCAATGTATTTTTATCGTTAGAAGTAATGAGAATATCATCAACATATACAGATAATAAAAAATATTTATCCATAACTCTTGTATATATGCAATGATCACCTTCCGTCATTGAAAAACCATATGACATGATAGCATTATCAAAAAGAATATACCATTGATGTGAAGCTTGTTTACGGCTATAAATTGATCTATTCAATTTGCAAACCTTATTTTTATTTTCTCTCTCCAAAACCTTTCAATTATTTTTTATATATTTCTTGCTATAAAAGACCATTAAGAAAAGCAGTATTAACATCTATTTGGTGGAGTTTAAGATCACAATAAGTCATCAAAGCACTAATAATGTGAATGGAAGTAAAATTTTCAATAGGAGAAAATTTTTTCATGAAGTTAATACATTTTCTTTGTGTAAAGTCTTTAGCAAAAAGCCTAGTCTTATATTTTTTTTACTAAATCTACCACATTCAATTTCCTTTAAAAATCTATTTACAACCTATGGGCTTACGGTTGTTTGGTAGATCAATAAGTTCCCAAACTTTATTCCATTTCATCGAGTTTAATTCTTCCCATATTACTTCCACTCATAGTTTTGATTATGAGCAATTTATTACTTCTTTTATAAGTCTTTGATTCTTCTTCCAAATCTAAAATTTTAGAGTGAACTTTCCCCAAGAAAAAATAATAATCATTTAGATATTAAGCTGTACTTCAATTCCATCCACTTCTTCTAAGAATATTAGTGTTGGGAGTTTGGTTTGTATTTTCTTCAGGAGCTAAACCTCCTTTAGCATGAACATTAATACCAGATCTATTCATCCATATTTTCGGTGGAGTTGCCAATAATTACACTCTCGCCTGCTTAGCACGGTGAGGTGTATTTTGACCTAAAAAGATTGCATCTCTGCTTTCCACCAATTTATCCTTTTCTGGATTATAAGACGTATGCCCTTTTGATTTCAAAAAATAACCAATAAAATTTTTTGGCATGCTTTTAGGCTGCAATTTTGTACGATTTTAATTTGGCACTCTAATTTGTGCATTACAACCCCAAAGAGCTAAGTGGCGAAGTCAAGGTTTTCATTCAGTCCACAACTCATAAGAAATGACTGCTACAGTCTTAGATGGCGAATAATTTAATAAATAAACAACAATATATAAAGTTTCACCCTAAAAAGACAGAGGACGATCTGAATGAGCCATCCTAAACCTAACCATATCCATAAGTGTTCTATTCCTCTGCTCAACAACACTATTTTGTTGTGGAGTGTAAGGTATGATATAATTTTCATGATCTATACAAAAATCATTTAATATTCCTGAAGTGTATTCTACTCCACGATCAATTCTCAAAACTTTGATTTTTCTATTCAATTGATTTTTTCATTTCAATTTTAAATGTCTTGAATACATCAAATCCTTCCAACTTATGTTTAAGAAGATACACATAACCAAATTTAAAATAATCATTAATGAATGTGATAAAATAACTCTTTTGACATTTAGTGGGAGTAGACATCTAGTCACAAATATCAGAATGAATAATGGCAAATGGCTTATTAGATCTTTCCGCCTTTAAAAAAGGTGCACATGTCATCGTACCCATTATATATGCCTCACAAATAGCAAAATCCTCCCATTTAAAGTGCAAAATTTCATAATTAATAAGCTCTTAATTATATTTTTAGATATATAACAAGTCATAAATGACATAAATAAGATTCTAATCATGTGTTCCTATCATTAGTATTTCTCATGATGGAGTTATTTTCACCACCTAAGCAATCAATATTATCATCATTTGGTAATTCATGAAGAAAATAAAGACATTCATGACGAGTTTCAGTATGTACTAATTTTCTGTTGAACAATATTTTACTTATTTTCTTTCCAAATAGTATATCATAACCAATAGATTCTAACTATGCAACAGAGACTAAATTCCTTCTCATACTAGGTGAATATAAAGTATTCTGTAATAATAATTTTCCTCCATTGGGGAATTTTATAACATAATTTTCAATTCGAAGTACATCAGCTTTAGTATCAGTGCCCAAAAAGGCATCTATTTCCCTTTGAAATTGTCCACATAGAAGTAAAAGCTATATTATCTTTAGTAATATGAGATATAGCATCAGAATCGATAATCCAACTATTTAAAAAAGTAGTAGTAAGTAGATCAGTGCATACAAAAATATCAGACACAATCTCAGGTAAAGAGTTGCCTTTATGCTCAACTAGTTGATTGTTTTGATTCTTTTGCTCATTCTGCTTCTTCTATTTCTTGTAGTCAGCTCTGAAATGCCCATACTGACCATAGTTGAGACACTGAAAATTTTTGTACTTATTATCCTTCTGAACTGAGTTATAATTTTTATGATCACCCGATCACATTTCTTGTTAAGCTTTTCTGTTAAATCACCATTAGGTTTTCTCTTTTGCTAATTCCTTTTATTGTTACCTTTTTCCTCTCCAAGGTGTAACTCAGAATTATGAGTAGTTCTTTCTTTTCCCTAAGAGAGTTTTCTATCTTCTTCCATAAGCAAATGATACCTCAAAGTACACATATTAAGTATTTTTTCATAATGATAGAAACATATCTTAAAATATTTTCATGAATTTGACAAAGAGTTTAGAACAACTATGACCTGCACTTCTTCAGAAAAAGGATAATCAACATTTTTTAATTCCTTTGCTAAAACACAGAATTTATTGAGATACTCATTAATTGAAGTACTAGCATACGTCTTAGTAGAGAGAAAGCGATTAACAAGATTAAGCACTTTAATAAGAGATACTTCACCAAAATGTTGTTTTAGACTACGTATTATTTTTTGCGCATTCTGCTCACCCTCATACTCAGCAGCTAAAGAATCCGTCATTGATCCCAACATAAAAATACAAACCTTTTTATTATCCCTAGTTCAATTCTCATATTGTTTTGCATAAATTTTCTTTTCCTCCACAGTGGCAATTTTTTCTAGCTCTTCTAGTTCGTTTGATCTATTACATAACTAATGTTTTCAGCAGAAAGTAAAAGCATGATTTTTCTGCAGACGTTGTGAATGAATTAATTGCCCACGTTTGGATATCTGTCACACACATCGATGTTGTTCACTTTCTAGAGCGTCCTACATGCACGAAAAGTCAAAATAAGATTGGTATATAAACTTGCAAGACTTGTATGGTCGTTGCATCTACTTGTTTAATAACTTAGTGATCATTTTCTTTTCTTTCCTGCGGATTGGGCTTGCATTCAGACTGAAGGAGGTTTACGAAAACAACCGGTACCAAGGGAGGACCTATTGTTGTTACGAAAGTCATAATGATGCTTTAATTAAGGCTTTAGCTGGTACCTTCTTTTCTTTGACTACTAGAAGACGCGCGCATCCACCATCATTGGCGGAGTCAGGATTTTATTTTTTTGAATCTGAGGCTTGATGCGAGGCCAAATATAACTAATAAGTGAGAATAAGTTCATATATACATAACACAAGCAAAGCTCACAATCGCAATAGTTTCTAAATGCAATACATATTTGAATGTCTATAGATGAAAGAAAAGGAAGATACGATAATAAGTACCTAAGTACGATATTATGAAAGCTTCGATGAGTCACCAACAAAAGTCCAATCACATATCCAGAAAGATATTATGCAAAATATAGATATATAAATTATTATTTCATATAACATTGTAATATATTCACACTGAAGAGAAATGAACACAACATACTATAAATGTACTAATCCTGCCTACGAGGCAAATTCATTTTCCGAGTCTTCATGCTTGAAACTGTCGGGTAATGGTAACATTACAAATTGATTTAAATAGCTCCCACTCGATGTAGCACATCATCATGTTATTGAGCCAATCATCGGCAATCTGGTTGCACAATTTAGATTTGATTATTTTTATTGTTGAAAAGGCTCTTTCAACAGATGTCGTTGACACAGGCAATAGCAATGCCAACTCAATGAGTCTGTAAACTAATGCAAAGACCAAATATTTTTTTTAGTTCCAACCATCTTTGTAGCCAAACCTGCAAGATCTTTGCAAGAATGAAAGGAAGCATGCCTTTTCATATGAAGAATGAAAGTCTTAAGTTGGTCCCTTATAATTGCGTGATCACCATCATAAAAATGTACATCATATATGTCAGCAAGTCGAGCAAGCTTTTCGATGTCAAACTTGGAGAAAGAGTTCTTTGGATCAAGATAGAAGAAGCATGCTAGTATGTCTATAGATGTCTCACCATATCAATGATTCATCTCAGCATAAATTTGGTCAATAACAACATAGAAAATCTCAGCACAATAATGCAGAAGATTAGTGACAGTATACCCTTGAAGCCTTGAATGACGTCTAGCTGGTATTTCATCATACATTTTTGGCACCAAAATATCTTTGACAACACAAAATTGTTGGACCTCATCCAAGAAGTTGTCCCATACACTATCCCATGGTGGCCAACCGAGTTTTAACATTATCAATTAATTCTATGGTGTGAACAATATTTATATCATTTATTTGCAAAACATGTGAAAGCTCATTTGTGATAGCAAGCAACTTTAACATAAACATCAAAATGAAAGCAAATTTGAAGGACTTCATTTGTTCAATCAAACTTGCCGTTTGAGATGGTGCACACCCATTTTCATGGACCATGCCAAGCACTTCTATCACCAAGTTTCACATGTGGGCCAAACAAACCAAAGTTGTCTGATGTGAACCCTATCTAGTATCCTTAGATCTAGCAAGATTTTGTATCAACCAAAAACCTCCTCATTTATGAAAATTGACAATTCATAATTCACAATTTCAATTTACAAAAATTCATAGTTTACTAACTTTAGCTCATATAAGTTTGTTGGTCATTGGAAAATCCTTTCAACTGAACCTAGATTTGAACTACTTGAGCCCAATTTAGAACAATACTCTAACTCACTGATCACAATTCACAAGAGGTTCTAGTACACAAATTTACTCATCTAACAGTTTCAGAGGTTCTAGGGACTAATTGTAAGGCACAAGTACTAATCCACACAGAGGCATACACCTCACAAACATCTGAATTCTTAAGCTAAACTTGTCAAGTCCAACAAGCAAAGAAATGAATTCTTATGTTATGGTGAACCTTTTGACTTGACCTAAGTAGCCATATCACACTTGATCTCTGTTGATTGATGGCTTGCCACCGCTTGGGCCCTTGCCACCCCTCGCAGCCTTGCCCACCCAACTGGCCAGTCGTCGCGCTAATCTTAGAGGGAGAGGACAGGAGCCTAGCTATCACGCTGAGGGAAGTAGCAAGCCAGCAAACAGGGGGAATGGCTGAGCCACCGAGGCCTCCGCCAGGTTGGGGAATGGGGGGAACGAGTTAGGGTTAGGGAAGGGGGAGTGACCGAGTGACTGCTTGTCTGCTCGTGCTCGGGATTTTTCATGGACAGATGGAGAGTTGCTGAATTGGAGATGGACGGTGCTAGGTTGGGCCAAGCCATGCCCATGATGTATGGGCTGCCTGCCTGCCTCAATGCCTTGCCTATCGGCCCAGCCTGCCAGTGCCTGCCAAGGCCCATGTTGGCATGCCACCCTTGCGGCTACACTGGCGCCAGCTGAAAGCCCCGACTCCCCCACTACTTGCCGTTGGCAAGCTCGAGCAGCCTCCTAGGCTTGCTGGGCAGTGCCTCTGTGTCGAGACCCGAATATGCAAATTCGGACTCTCTGTGTAAACTGCACTAGTCCAGGATCACACTAGTGCACACAGTCAAACATAGATGTAATCATAACCATACACACGATATAATAAAGAGAAACTCAAATATCGATAAATTTCAAAGGTACGACCTTATGGCCAAGTTTACAATATCTCTAACCGGAAGGGCTTAACAAAAATAGCAGCGGAAATCCAAAATAAAACGTAGCGGCCAATCGACAAGCCCACAGGCTATCGAGTGGAGAACGAAGCCTAATCCGTGAAATCGTCGTAGTACTCTCTTTCTGGAACCTCCTGCTGATAATACTCCTCGCCCTCAACTGAGCAACATAGGCGTAAAGCCGTGAGTACATTGGTACTCAGCAAGTCGTTTGTAACAAATGAATGCAATATAATATGCAAGGCTTACCAATGGAAGGCTGAAAGGTTAATTTGCATAAAAGATATTTCACAGTAAATATGATAAATAGATTGAAAGCGAAATTTAAATGAAAACAATAATAATAAATAATCAAAAGAATAAACATAAATCACTTGTGAACACCTATTCACAAGCTAAACCACAGTGAACTACCTGTCCACCTCCAACATAAACCACCAAGTTTAAAAGATAACACTAACCCCTCGTGTGAAATCACCGAACATTGTCCATGACCGATGACGCAGCTATTCGAATAGTTTTACACTCTGCAGAGGTTGCACAACTGTACCCACACGATGTGAAAATCCTCACATTAAAGATAATCACAACAAAACCTTTACAAAGTTCAGTTACAATTTAATCCGCCCGCTAGGGTTTCGCATCTCACCCCGCCTTGCGCCACATGGAAATCAGCAACCATGTTCATCTCAATGGTAAGATTAAAGTTGTAACCTTCCAAATTAATCAGCCAGGTCCGTCCCATACCAGACATGTGGTTTGCACGGTAAAGCTCAGATCAATGGCGCACAAAGTTAAGTCCTTAACAATACCCGGGCGAGACTACCACATCCCTCGAAGTGCTCCAACACTTCCCCCCTTTACTGCATTATCACTCGTCCGAGTGCAAAACCAGTTTGTTTAACCACCGCCTATGACGCACCAATGTCATGGCACAAATTTTAATATACGTGGCACCAACCACAGTTCCATATCTCATTAAGTTAAATTGTTAATTCACATGTGATGATAAACCCAAATCGTGACTAATAGCAAGGCTAAGCATTCTATCGTACAACCCATGTGACAAATATCTAACATCACTAGTATGATTCCCAACCTATGGTGACAAGGGTATAAGAGTGTTCCAATGTATCAAGGAAGGGTAATCAAACTGGGACAATAACTACCGAATACGAGGTTTGATTAAAAGTAACGATGCAATGTAATTTAAAATAAATTAATTAAATAATAGATTGCAAACTGGGTTCAACATGATCAAAGGACACGACTTGCCTTGGTTATGCTCAGCGAGGTACTCCTGGTCTTCGGGCGCGAAACCTGCTCCTCCGGAATCCGAATCTAGCAAGAGAGAAAACGACTGAAACCAAAAAAACACATAAAATGACAAGCAAATGAACTCCAAAATTCACAAAACTAGAACCAACAGCTAGAGCTCGATTTTAGATGAATTTAGAAAAAAGAACGGGGTCAATCGGAGCTAGGACGGAGGAGAACGGGCTCTCAGAAAAATAAATCAGAAATTAAATCGGGATAATTCGGAAAACGCACTGTGCTGTGAACCCGGTCCACGGGATTACCGGTCCACCGTGAACCCGACGCACGGAACAGTACACGCGGAGAGAGGGACGCTGACGCGGCAACGGGGCGGTGACGTGGCACGCGCATATGCCGACACGTGGCTAGGGCTGACGTGGCATGCTAACGTGGCTGCCACGTGGCTCGGGAGGCATGTTTTTGCTGACGTGGCGCTAACGTGGCATGCCACGTGGCGGCTGACGTGGTCTAGGGCTGACGTGGCACGCGCTGGTGCTGCCACGTGGCAGGGCTGAGCTGGCGGGTTCGGGCGCGGCAGCGGCGGCGAGATCGGACGGTCGCGGTCGCGACGCACGGCACGAGCTGGTGCTTCGCGGCTCCGATCCGGGCGGACGGTGGGGATGCGACGGCGCGGGGGCGGGAAGCGAGCGATGGGTGACGCGTGGCGGCGAGACTCGCGAAGCGTCGCGGCGCGGCGCGGGAGCGGGCGCGCGCGGTTGAATCCGACGGCGCGGAGGCGGGCGCGTGGCACGATCTAGGCCCTTGGCTCAGATCTGGATGGGTGGCGGGGATGAAGCAGCCGGGGTGCGATGGCGGGACGGATCGCCGACGCGTGTCCTGGCGCGCCGCGCGCGGCGTCGCGCGCGCGCGGCGCGCGCGGTGCGTGGCGCCGGCGGCACGGCGACCGAGGCGTGCGCGCGGGGATGTCCGGAGCGGGGAGCGGCGACGAGGGAGGCGACGCGAGGGAGAGGGGTCGACGCGAGGTCTCATCGGCGGCAGTAGGGATGGCGGGGACGGCTCCGGCGGCGGCGCGGGCGACGGCGGGGACTCCGGCGACGGCGGCGACGCGGCTCTGGGCGGCGGCACGAGGCGAGGGAGCGGAGGTGAGGGTGGCGGCGACGGTGCACACGAACCGAGGGACGAATGTGATATTTATCACGCGAACCGAGAAAACCCGATCGGTTACAGCACAGAGCAAAACGCGGGTTTGATTTGGACGGTCAGGATGCGGCCGCATAGCACGAACGCGAATCCGACGGCTGAGGGCACGGGCGAGATTAGGGTTATGGTTCGCGCGGGCGCGGGGAGCGGACGGCCGGGATTGAGCCACGGCGCGGGCGACGATCGGACGGCGGCGGGCGCGCGCACAGCGGCCCCGTGCCGCCACGTGGCGGGGTGGCGCGATCGTGCGGCGGAGGCGAGGCGCGGGAGCGGTCACGCGGGCGGGTAGCGGATCCTTGCCGCGTGGCGGATCCAACGGCGCGGGGCAGGCGGCGCTAGGGTTAGGCGTGGGCGCGAGCGGCGCAGCGCGGATGTGCGACGCGTGGAGGTGGGGCGGGAGATCCGGCGGCCGAGAGGGAGGTGGGGCGCGGGAGAGGGCCGGGCCGGCGCGATGCTGACGCGTGGCCGGGAGAAGGATCGGACGGCTGTGGTTTTTCCCTATTTTTATTTCTTTCCAGAAATTCAAATAAATTTCCAAAAGCTCTAGAAAATAGCAAATAAATCTCAAAAATTCACCAAATATACCAGAAAATTCCTTGAGACCTGAAGAACACAAATAAAATATTTTCAACTTATGTTAATGTTTATTTTACTCAGATTAAATCATTTCAAAATTTTAAAATTCATTTGGAGCTTAATTTAATTACAGAAAATTCCAGAAAATTTCTTGTGATTTAAGGAACTTAATTAAAATACTTTCAGATAATGTTGAAGTATAATTTAATCATATTAAATTATTTAAAATTTTTGAAAATTCAATTTAAACTTTATTTAAATTCAGAAAAATTCCAGAATTTTATTTTTAAATTCAAGGTTTTTAAAAAATCCCCAAAATCAGGATGTTACAGCGGAGGGCTCACCGGCGGGGAAGCGAGGTCTCAGCGGCAGCGGCGCGGCGGCGGCGGCGCGGGGCGGCGGCGCACGCGACGCGGCGGACGGGCGAAGCGGCGCGCGCAGCGCGGGAGCGGAGGCGAGGTTGCGGCGGCGACGAAGCGCACGCGAACCGAGGTAGGTGCGGGGTTTTAACACGCGAACAAAGCGATCCGATCGGATCGGCGACGGCGCAACGCGGACGTGGTTTGGGCGGCCGAGATGCGGCGCGGGCAATCTAACAGCGCAGATGCGCGCGAGTTAGGGTTAGGTTAGGGTTCGCGGCGCGCGGCGCGGGATGGCACGGATGCGCGACGCGCGTCGCGGGAGGGAATCGGGTGGCGGAGGAGCGGGGCGAGGCGCGGGCGCGGCGCGGGCTGGTGCCGCGCGTGGCAGGCGCGAATGTGCGACGCGAGGGTAGGCGCGGGATCGAACGACAGAGGAGTGAGGTGGGCGGGAGAGGGTACGGTGGCGGCGCGGGGAGCGGCGGATGGCTGACGCGTGGAGGGGAGGCGGATCGGGCGGCGGGGAAGAATTTTGTTTTCTTTTTCTTTTCCTAAAAATTTAAATAAACTTTCAAGAGCTCCAGAAAATAGCAAATAAATCCCAAAAATTCACCAAAAATACCAGAAAATTTCTTGAAACCTGAAGAATCCAAATAAAATATTTTCTGCTCATGTTGAAGTTTATTTTAATCACATTAAATTCTTTTAAATTTCAGAAATTCATTTGAAGTTTGATTTAATTTAAAAAAATTCCAGAAAATTTATTTTTGAAAATAAGGTTTTAAAAATCCCAGAAAATCAGGATATTACACTCTCTGCCCCTGTCCATCACTACGCTAACACATCACATTTGTACATAGGTAAGGTGTCCCGATAGCATACATCTAGAATGATTGAGGCTAGGGATAAAACCATAACTGTACAAACTTTTTACTGAAGCGCACTCATGTATGGGTAGAGATAGACACTAGGATTTAAAGCCCCGGTAGACGAAATCGTACACCCACAACGTTACCACCCAGGGACAGAGCTAAAATTGGCTCACGCCCAGAGGTGGGCAGCGCATCGTGTGGGCTAGGCCCTTCGCACCTTGCAAATTCTTGCATTTCTATAGAGCTTTGTCGGCTTTTGGTCCTACGCTTGGGCTTTTAGCCCTGGGCCTGATCCGCTCCAAGATATGCTTCCCCTTTGCTGATGCCTTCTGCTTTGCAGTGTCGTAGGCTCGTAGCAATAAGACAAGCATAGGTTGTCCTCACCTTACTTTTGTACTATATACGTTGTATGAAAAACGAAGTTCTAAGGGATTCTTCCCCTGCGAGCCAAATAAGATGTTAGTTTGATCCCCTATGGTTAAAAAAATGTGTGATATGTTGACATTCTAATTACTCTGTTCGTAAATAGGTGCCATTATACAGTTCACCGATAGATTGCTAACATTCTTTTCCTCTTCACACCGCAATAAACTCCCAACAAAATACGTAGATACACATGTCAGTATTGAAAGCCCTACAAAATAATTACTCCATCCGTTCTTTTTTTAATTAACTTTTTTGTTTTTTTATATTCTTCGAGATACGACCTTGACTGCTATATTTTATAACTTTACACTATAATATACTAATAAAATTGTAATAAAAACATTTTTAACAGAAAATCAAATGATATAATTTTTCGTATAGCAATTTATATAATTTTAAATCTATTGATGGTTAAACTTTAGAAAGTTCGATGGTATAAAATCTAGAAAACCAAAATAAAAAAGAACAGAAAAAGTAACTAGCTCAACAGTTCGAGAGTGAAGTCATCCCTAGTGACTTCGCTATTTCCCCATCTAGCTGAAACATCCTTCCAAGGCTAGGGGTATTCTCACCACCCATTGGAAGAGGTGAGCACACTCATGCCACGAGCAGGCAACCAAACAATTCAGCATTACATCTAAGCATGCATCCAGTCTTTTAATGTAGCCAACACCAAACAACATCTCAGTATAGCCTGGACCAATAGAAGAAACAGGCAACCAACAACCCACCCTTGCATCCACTAGTCTGGCTACGTTCAGCTTGGATGATCCATGCGAGCCAGGCGAGGGACATGTAGGCAATCAAACACACCGTATGTTTATATGTAAATGTAGTTACTCATGGTCATCCACAGAGATGTTTAGAATGATGATGGTTTATAATTTTTTATTGTAATTGGTTTATTTTGTACTGTAGCTGAGTTGATTTATTTGACATATTAAACTTAAAAAAAAATTAAAAATAGAAAAAAAATATTAACCTATCACGAATAATATAAAGAATATGACAAAAAAACCACAAAAATAAAAAAACAGAAAAGCAAACAATAAAAAAAAAAGCAAACGTAGAAGCCGAACTCCACCGCGATGCCACAACTCCATGCCGAGGTAAACAAGATGATTGTGCACAATATTTCACTTACCTTTTTCTGTAACCCAATATATTAAACATTTTTGCAACTAAACATGTGTCCTACATCCACGAATTTCCGAGAAATCTCAGAATTGCACAGTTCTGAGCATATGAATCAATGTGTACATTTAACTTCAGAAAATGTTTCACATACGAAAATGAATATAAGAAATTTCCATAAGAAGATATATTCCCCACTCTGGTGACATTTAAGAACCCATCAGACCAAATACGGTGGAAATATATATATTCTCTAGCTATGCATCTTATTACCATGACTCAGGGTTTTGCTAAACTCACCGAAATCTTGAAATCTTTGCTAGTACTTTTATGAAGCTTCTTGAAACATGATGAAACTTTGCATCTTGAAGATCATAAAAAGTTAAAAATATCAAGTAAAAAAAATGAATGAAGTATATCATTGGAATCACTTCCAACAGTTCCTGGTTGCTCCCGAAAAACAAGGTCCAACAGACAAGGGGCCAACAGACTGCTGTTTTGGAACCAAGCACTCCGCGGCACCCTGCGAGCACTAGACATTTAGTCCCAAAGGAGGAGTGTTGGAAATGTGGGTAATATTATAATTTTAAATTTTACTAAGATACAGATATAGAAAAAGATTAGTGATGTAACGAATGAATCTAATAGCAGGCTATTTATTGTATTTCAGAAAATACACAATAAAATTATTATAATAAACTCAATCGATTGCGTGAATAACTTACTGTTGGACTTCATAAAAAATAAAAAGCAATACAGACTCAATGCAGTGCAGGACGTAGAAGTAGCAGAGCAGGAGCGGTCGCCCAAATGTGCTACCCAGAAACCTTATTATTGCCCCCATGCAGGAACTCTCTACGGCAATAGCTCGAAGATAACCACTCTTCCTCCTTCCTGGTGCACACCGAGAAGAAAAGCCAACGAAATTTGGTTACTCAACACTCAATATGAATTATTTAGGTCTTTTATAGACGTGCGAATTACTCTCCAGTAACTAACACCATTAAACTGAAATAATATATTGGTAACTACTAAATTATTCACGGATAACTGCTCATATTCAAACATAATAATGATAATTATGTAGTCTCATGACCAGTTAAAAGGAGAGATAATGCACGGTTCAACAAAAATAAGGTGAAATTGGTCTCTCAAGTAGCAAGTCATACGATTTTTCACGTAAAAATATATAAATATACGCGCATGTGTGTTCAACCAAAACCCTCCTCATGCTATTCCTATCCATATGTCACATGATTCAAGGAGTGGCAAGGGCTCCACCTTATAAATTAGTGTTCTCTACTTGCCTTAATAATATGTTACTAAATTATACATACTTTAGAATTATAGAAAATATGTCTTATTCATATAAATCTATTTCTTGAGGGTGGAGGAAATTGTGGGGAGACGGTGAGCAAGAGGCAATCCTTTTGGCGTCGACCTGATGTCCAGCATTTGTCAATGTCAATGCAGGCAATCATGTTGAATCAGATCGCACTGCCCATATTCACACATCTATAAATAGGGTGGGTTCGGCTAAATTTTTGCTTTTGCTTTTTATATTTTACTATAGTAACTAGTTTTTAAATAATGTGTTTTTTTAAGAAGGGGTCTACAAGTTAATTATAGTAACACTATGCCGAGTTCAGCTATATCGATTAAAATTACATATAACTATTTTCCTCTGATACTATATCTCACAAACAACCAGAATTCAAAAACCATAAATCACAGCTACAACCCAAAAAACCCACCCATTATCATATGAATTCAAGAAGCTTGCAAGGTAGAATTAGTCTTCCATTTTTTTCTACTTAACTTTCTAGAATCTAAGATTAGATCAATGCACACATAGGTGAGTACGTCCCCTTATCATATGGATACACGTCATCACGCGCGCACACCACATGCACACATAGGTAACTACGTCCCCTTATCACATGTTTAGAATAACGAAGGCCAAAAATAAATCCACAAACTCATAAAGTTTCTACTTAAACACACTCTCATATATATAAAAATGAACATCAATATATGAACCAAATAGATGGAGTGTTAAACCCACAGCACCAATGAACCATGAAATGATTCCCCTGAATTGATGCCTTCTGCCTTCCAGTGTCCTCGTCTACTCCTGTAAACTACTGGCATTCCTTTTATTGCGTTACTTTTGTTGTCATCTTCATCTACTGTATGTGCTGTATGCAAAATATAGTTCTAAGCGACTCTTCATTTGGGAACCAAATAAACGGTTGTTGTGCAATCTTTGGATGTCACGATCAAAGAGAAACGTCCTATAATGCGTGCGGTCAAAATAAAATAATTTTGACTAAAGACATTGACTTAAATGTATGATTTAGATATATGAAAATGATATGAGTGAATTTGTCATAAAAAATACTTTAATAATTTCCGCTTTTATAACTTGTTTGAATATGTGATGATAAAACGGAGTGGCCAAAGTGACGTCTTATTGATTTTAAAACGTCAAGAACATCGTAATATTCTTCTGTGATTGGATGGAATAGTTTGATCCCCATCTGGTTCCAAAAAGTGTTATACGCTGACATTCTAATTACTTTGTTTGTACATATGTAAACAAGACGGTACTACTACAGAAACACTAAAAGTAGACGTCAAATCACAAACAGTTTTGTGAAACCATCTGTGATATACACTATCACAGACGGTTTTAATTTAGACACCATCTGTGTTGTTGGTGGCGGAAAAAGGGAGTATCACAGACGGTTCTTACCGATGAACCGTCTGTGATACTGGACTATCACAGATGGTTTTTAATAAAAAACCGTATGTGATAATTCCAGATTATCACAGACGATTTTTTGTTAAAAATCGTCTGTGATAATCCGACTATATATTTATTGTGTCGCTCAGAACCGCATCTGTCTTCATTCGATCCAGATCTAGCCGGTGCTGCAACTGGAGGCGATAAGGCTTTCAGGCCATTTAATTTGGTGGAAGAAGGCTTATTTGGCAGGAGAGCTTTGAAGATTCATCAAGTTCTTGGTTGTTCTAGATATGGTTAGTAATGAAATTTACTTTTGGTTGCATCAAAATTTAGATCTAGCTAATTTTTTGTGACTGTTATATATATACTTTGAAGATGTAGCTAATTTAGATTTAGCTAACCTCAATACATGTGGTATATGTGTAGTAATACTAAATATTATATATGTGCATAATATTGGACCGAAGTTAGATATATACCGCAAACTGTGTGAGTGAAGAATACATTAATGGCATGTCTGCTTCTACAAGAGCTGTCGAGGAGGATATGTTAAATAAAGGGGTGGAATATATATATTGTCTATGCACTGACTGCGAAAATTTAAAGATGTTTAAGAATCGAGAGCAGATTGAAGCGCACTTGATTCGGAGGGGTTTCAAAAAGGGGTATACGTGTTGGACCAGTCATGGCGAAGTCAATGATATACCGCTGGATGACATCGCCGTTAAAGTCAATAATATGCCGCCGGGTGACATCGCCGGTGAAATCAATGATATACCGTCGGATGATGTCGATTGTGGTTCGGATTTGGATAGGTTGCACGATGATAGTCTGGATCAGATGCTTCGTGATATAGAAGAGAACTATGATGAAAGAGAGTATGTTAAATTCTAGGATTTGATGGAGGACTTGGAGAAACCTTTGTTCACGTGCTGCAGGTCAAAGTACACGAAATTGTCAGTTATACTTGAACTGTCGAAATTGAAGGCAATCAACGGTCGGTCCGACAAGAGTTTCACGGCGCTGCTAAGTCTTTTAGCAGACATGCTTCCGGAGGGAAATGAGTTGCGTAAAATCATGTATAATGCCAAGAAGGTTCTTTATCCATTAGGAATGGAAGTAAAAAGAATACATACATTTCTGAACGACTGTATCATCTACTATAAAGAGTATACAAACATGCATATCTGTCCGGTGTGCAACGCATCCTGATACAAACGTAGCAATCAATCAGATGATGATGATGAGGGAACAGAGGTGAAGAAAGGACCTACTACGAAGGTAGCATGGTGTCTTCCTATAATTCCCCGTTTGAAGTGGTTTTTTGCGAATTTAAAGGAGGCAAAACTGCTGCGTTGACACTCGGAGGAGCGCAAGAAGGATAGAATGCTGAGACACCTTGCTAATTCCGCCCAATTGAAAATATCGATAGGAGTTTTGTAGATTTCAGTGCAGAACCGAGAAATATAAGATTTGGATTGAGTACAGATGGAATGAATTCTTTTAGTAGCATGTGCAACCGACATAGCACTTGGTCCGTATCTCTCTGCATCTATAACTTTCCTCCTTGGTTGTGTATGAAGCAAAAAGTATATTTTACTGTTGATACTTACCCAAGGGCCAAAGCAACCTGAAAATGATATTGATATGTACCTAGCATCGTTGGTTGAAGATCTAAAAGTACTGTGGAACGAAGGGGTACAGGTATGGAATGCATACAAACGATTATCCTGCACCATAAATGATTATTCTGCCCTTACTAACCTGTCAGGCCAGAGTACAAAAGGTGCCAAAGTTTGTATTCACTGCTTAGATGGTACCGAGAGTGTGTGACTGAAACACTCACAGAAAACTATGTACATGCGTCATCGCCGGTTCCTTCGGAGGGCTTACCCATACCGCAAAATGAAGAAACAATTTGACGGAGAGAAGGAGAATGGTTCAGCTCCAAGATATTTAAGTGGAAAAGAGGTTTATAATATGGTTAAGGATTTAGATGTTGTCCTCGAAAAGGGACGTAAATTGAGGGCTTATAAGAAGAACATCTGTAAGAAGAAATCAACAATTTAGAACTTACCTTATTGGTAGTACCTAAATGTTCGGCACTGCATCGACGTCATGCACGTAGAGAAGAATGTATGTGACAGCTTGATTGGTCTCTTACTAAACATTCGTGATAAAACAAAGGACAATGTCAACGCACATCTTGACTTGGTTGATATGGATATCAGGTCAGAGTTAGCACCGAAAAAAGCATATAATGGATGAACGTATCTTCCCCCTGCGTGTTACACTCTGTCCAAGGCTAAGAAAACAGAACTGTGCCAGCGGTTGTATGGTGTCAAAATTCCGTCTGGTTATTCCGGTAACATGAAGAAACTTGTTTCGATGCAAGATTTGAAATTAAAATGGCATAAAGTCTCATGATTTTCCTGTGCTAATGACACATATGCTCCCTATTGTAATTCAAAATATTTTACCGATTAAAGTCCAAGAGACAATTCTGAGGCTGTGTTATTTTTTAACACAATTGCTCAGAAGATCATCGATCTCAAAGGACTAGATGCTCTACAGGACGAGGTGGTGATGACTCTATGTCATCTTGAGATGTATTTTACTCCTTCGTTTTTTGATATCATGGTCCATCTCATTATTCACGTTGTGTGGGAGATAAAAATATGCGGGCCCGTATTTCTACGTAGCACGTACCCGTTTGAGAGGTTCATGGGAATTCTCAAGTCATATGTACAGAATCGATTTCTGTCAGAGGGTAGCATCGTCGAAGGTTATACAAGCGAAGAGGTCGTTGAGTTTTGTGTCGATTATATGGCTCAGATTAAACCGATGGTGTACCTTAATCTCATCATGAGGGAAGGCTCAAGGATATCGGAACTATTGGAAGGAAAGCAATCACTCTAGATATAGACGCGTATGCTCAAACCTATTTTATGGTCTTACAACATATGACTGAAGTAGCCCTTTATGTTGACTAGCACAAGGATGTGCTTCGGCAACAGAATCCAGAGCGACCGAAAGTTTGAATCATGAGACAACACAGCAGTCAGTTCAACCAATGGTTGAAAGAGCAAATCGCTAGGAGGACGCCAAGTGAGATGCTGATATGGTTGGCAAAAAGGCCAATATTTACTGTTGTGACATGGCAAGGATATGATATAAATGGGTACACATTCTATACAAAGGCTTAGGATGTAAACAGCATTAACGAGAATAGTGGTGTCCACATAGATGCATTCAGTACCGATGGGTTGAGAAACTCGTACTATGGGTTCATAGAAGAGATTTGAAAGCTCGACTACGTGGTTTTCTAGATTCCCTTATTTCGATAACGTTGGACGCATCTCCCACAGGTGAAGGTTGATAAGTACGGTGTCACTACCGTGGACCTCTAACGTGTCGGAGAGAAAGATGAACCATTCGTACTCGCTAACCAAGTTGTTCAAGTTTTCTATGTAACTGACCCGGCAAATAAGAAGCGCTATGTAGTTCTTCATGGAAAAAGGAGAATTATCGGAGTAGAGAATGTAGTGGACGAGAACGAATATAATCAATTTGACGAGTAACCTCCTTTTGGAAATAGCATAAAGGTCGACGATGCATAACGTGACCAAACTAGTTACATACGTATTGATCATCTGAAGGGCTAATTTTTAAAGAAAATAAGCAAGTGGAATGAGAATATACGATATATATATGGGTATTTACATTTATGTATATGACAATGCATGTGTGTGATGTATATGTTAATTGGTATTTATGTATATAACAACGCATGTGTGTGATGTATTTGTGAATTTGTATTTATATATATATGAAAATGTGTGATATATAGATGAATTTTGACAATGAGTCATACAAATGTATCTCTATATTCATTGGGCTGTTATAAAGAAATACACTGGGCTGTTGTAAAGAAATACACTCTATGAGGTCTTATTATAGTGCCTCCTAGTTGGTGTAGGTAATAACTCCAGTGTGTGGGAAGCAAAGGCTTATTTCATACGGTTCTATTTCAGAACCGTCTGTGATATAGTTATCACAAATAGTTCTAAAATAGAACCATCTGTGATATCTAAATATCATAGACGGTTCTAAACTAGAACCATCTGTAATAATCCTTCTATATATACTCGAAAGCTAGGGTTTTGCGCGTACACTACAGTTATAGCGCACCAACCAGCAAAGACTTGTCGCCGCTTTCCCGATCAAGCCTTTCGCCACCTCCGTCCGCGGAGCCCGTCGCCGGCCGCCTTCCCGGAGCCCGTCGCCGGCGACTTCCCGAGCCCGTCGTAGAGTGAATAGCCTTGCCTGGTTATTTCAATCAAAAACCCTTCTTCAATATGATGATACTTTTCATATTGATATATATATATATATATATATATATATATATATATATATATATATATATATATATATATATGCTACATTGTGATACCCATGTATAAGTTAGTATATATATGCTACATTGTGCTTTTAGCGAACCCTGGTGTCGATATTTTGCATTTTGACGATCAAGACTACTAATCCTATAAGTATCAATATTGACCGGCACAAGGGGTGAATAGAGCCAAGAAATTAGTATATATATGCTGTGATTCATAACCTGAAAATTACAAAGATTGCACTGTGATCTAGCTCTATGATGAAGGCATACAACTGAGTTTATATATATAGATGTGATGGTAGATAGACCTTGAGTTTGTCATTAGCTGTTTGATCTGATCATTAACTGAGCTGTGTATTTGATTCTCATTGAGTTATATACATAGATATATACACTATTTAATGTTGATTCAGTTTAAGTTGTAATAACTCGACTGTCCCGTTTTAATCAATGATTGTTCATACTTAATGAAATCGGTAGATTGATTAAAAGGAGGTCACATACTGGTTATAGCATTTGGTTCATGGTCTGATTGCTTACTTTAATAGCTAAGTTTGAAAATAAAGCTCAAGGTCTAATCTACAACTGCTATATATATAAGATTGATATCTGTTGTGGCGGAGATGGCCAAGAATATTTCTTATGCAACTAGCCTTCTGAGAGCAATAATTAAAATTAAATTTCATTAACACGCACATACATGTTATGATCTTAATGTCTTTGATCTTTGATTGGCATGATGTATCTTGGTTACATGTATACATGCTTTTATATATATGTTCTAAGAATATGCACATACATTGTGCTTACTTTTCATATATGAGAAGGCCAACAGGTTATCCGCGCATTCTTCAACATCATTGCCGGATGCGTCCGCTCCAAAATCAAACCGCCAAGGAAGAGAACTATCGAAAAAGCCTGAGGGCTGATTTACCATTACAGAGGTCGATGGATCTGGGACCCATCTCCTTCCTCGCCAAGCAGCGTGCGCATTTCGAAGAATGGTTGGAATAGTTGTACGAGAATGAATTGAGATCACATTCGATTCGTGGAAGAGCGTGAGTGAGACTTGGAAACATGAGCTGCTGACAGAGATTTTTGCATCATTAGAGATCCCAGAAGAACATCTCGATTCCGTACAACGACATATCTTGCTAGCAGTGTGCAAAGTATGGAAGAACTTCAAGAGCGTGCTTGTCAAGCAGTATGTGGAGAAGGATTTAACGCCGTTTGATAAGTACCCATTCCTGGAACCACAATAGGAAGAGTTTAAGGCGACGAAGACGACCGAAGCTTTCAGAAGTGCAAGTGCGACGCACAAGGCCCTCCAGGCAAAAAACACCCCCACAGACTCGACAGAGCTGGGTATGCGGGTAAAATCCCACAGTGAAGGTTGGAGGACGAACAGGCAATCCTGCGGGACATCACCCCGCCATTTGCCATGATCCCGGATGAGCGTGCTCGAAATTGGATTAGAGCGAGGTCATCTACCACGTTGTCAGGGGACATCTCCTTCCGAAACCCTGCAGACCAAGAAGTGTCCCACCGCCTGGTAAGATATCGAACTACGTAGCTTGTAATTACTCCACAACTTCGTAGGAAGTGAAATGACATATCGGGCTCTTGCAGGATACACTGAGTGTCGAATCTTCACAAGGATCATTCCAGTCAACTAGGGAGAGAGGTATACTCTCCGCAGTACTGGGAAATAAGGAGCACCCGGGTCATACAAGAGGCCTTGGGCTTTATGTTCCTTGCAAACAAGGTTTCTCAGATAACTCTGAATTGTATTGGACTAGGAAGAGAAACAAAGCCGAACGTGACACACGGCTACGAGAGGAGATCAAGGCATCTCTTAGAGAGGAGCTTGCAGATTACGTCAGAGATAAGATGCGAAGATTTATAGAAAGTCAGCAGATCGCCGTCGTCGCTTCTGTGCTAGCCAGCCCCCCAACCGTTAGAGTAGTTGCGCGTCCAATCCTACGATGGACAGTGAGGCCAGATTTCCTGTAGATGACATTCTAGTAATAATTATTATCTCTAGAATGCTCAATCTGTTGATAAGCCTATTGGAGTAGCTAATTTTGGATCGTTATGTAGGATCCTACGAAGCGAAAGCTCCAAGTGAGATATGCATACGTTCCCTTGTGCGCTGCTTGGGGCCAAACATATCCGTCTGCTCATGGGGTCATGGTGCACCGTACACCTTTAGCACCAGGCTTTGGAAAAGTTCATGTGGATGCTGTACATGCCAATTTCGAGGTCGTCCCGCTATTGAAGCCCCCCAACGACAAGCTCGTGACTCTAGGGCAAACCATTGGAACATTCATCCAGTGGCCCAAAAGCGACATCTGCCTGGAGGCTTCTTCACCAGCGGTAGGTCCACAAGGGTAATCCAAACCAGAGCTACATGCATTGGTGCCATCTCCACAAGGTCTATCTCCACCACTGCTACCTACACCGATGTCATATCCACGGGTGCTATTCCCTGTGCAGCAACTTGCACCGATGCTACCTTTATAGTCGATTACCATGAAGTCGACCAACAGCCGAGGCAGCAGGGGCAAATCTGTAACATCCCCGTCAAGCCATGACCCGGAATGCCACACGATTTGAAATAAAACAATAGAAATTTAACTACGCTGGGCACCAAAATTTCGACAGAACCTCCCCTGTATTGTGGTTCCAGATGGAGGTTGCAACAAGTATGGATAGAAGACATGGATGACACCAAGAGTAATATAAAAGCAGTATGGTTTAAGTCTTCTAATTCGTCCACAATTATAACAATTAAGTACGGAAGGGAAACATCATACGAGAATTCTAATCCTTTATTACAATTCAAAATTGATGATCAAAATTCCTTTAATACTTAAGTAGTGCGGGCAATTAGCCTTTTGTTTTCTTTCCTCTTCTATTGTGGATAGTCCGTGCAAGGTGCAACATAACTAATCGGTTCCTTTCCCCATGCATGACGATCTCATGTTGGTACCTAAAAGAAAACACAACAACGGCAAGAGTGAGTCTGATGACTCAGCAAGTATAACAGGTAATACATTCATAAATCACCCTTCATGAATCTATCCATCAACAATATGAACAAGCCATGCTATGCAATATAATCAAAAATCTCTTTATCTCTTTATCTTTTGCATTTTACCGGTAATGCCAAGTGTGCATCCGTCGATGCACACCCATGCATGTACCATATAGTACAGGGACCAATTGCCCATACTCCACGAGTATGGGGACCTTTAGCCCGTCATGTCCTCAACATGACGGGGACCTCGGCGCTTAGCCGCGTATGACCAAGACTTCAATAAATCAGCATGATGCATATGCCTGAATGTCTCAATAAAATAATTCTTACATTCACATAATTTATGCATCCGAAATCCTCATGAACAAGGTAAATTGCAAATATCCATAAATAGCTCCAAACATCCCTATTATAACCATGAGCACGCATGTATACATGTTATATCGTTGTACTTGCCTTAACCGCGAGAAAACAGAGCACGTGTAGAAGGTGCCGCCTCTGGGATCCGTCCTCCACCTGAATCATCATTGTAATATCCGCTAAGATACTAGTAGAGGACACTTGCTCCAAATAAAAACGAACACAACCTAGTAAATTTGTCTATCTCGGTTCCAACTCCCAAATCCTACCAGTCACCCCGCCTACCTCTGCAGACAGTCAACTTCAAAAATTCGTATCTATTGGCACAGGAGTCCGAATGGGATGTTCTTTGACTTTCTGGAAAGATAATTAAATTATCTAACTAAACCTATTTGGGGAGCCTCCTTGATTCGGCCATCGTCTACCCGCATCACCCAGTTTTCTAAAACATCACTGTTCACATCGGGTTCTCTGGACAGCACACTAAAAAGGCCATAACGTCCTGCCTGAGTGTCCGAAAAATAATTTCTTGACCTTTCCGGAAAGCTAAGACAATTATCTACAACTTTTATAATATGAAGATCCCCTGATTCGCCTGTTTTCTAATTGTCCAAACCAGTCTACCAAAACCTGACAGAAACCTCCCAATCTGCAGAACAGTCACGATAGAAAAAATCATAACTTCTGCTACAGAGGTCCAATCGACACGTTCTAGCACTTCATGGAAAGATAACGACGTCCTCTGCGACTCTCTAGGAGAGGTCCAGACCTGAATCCCCACGAAACTAACCCAAAACAGCGGTTCAACGAAACCTGTCCTAGCAGTTCAGATTATTGACAAATCTACCCCAACTAAAAAAATACATCCATTTGGAGAAGAACAGGGATTACCCTTGACGACGAAAAACACCACAAATCCCCCACGAGTTCCTTCCCTCTTCCTCTTCCCTTCCCCTTTTCTTTCTCTCCTTTCCTCTTGATGAACACGGCAGGGAGGAGCAGCAGGGGAGAGGGCGCAGGGGAGGGAGGGCGCAGGGGAGAGAGGCGGCTAGGGCAGGGTGGAGGGGCGGCTAGGGCAGGGTGGGGGGGCGGCTAGGGTAGGGTGGAGGAGTGGGCGCCTCCCCCCTCTTGGCCGGCCCCCTCTTGGGCCTCAGCCTAGGCCCAAGTTGCCGAAAAAATTCAGAAAAACCCCTCCTCGAAGGAAAATTAATTTTTGGAACATTACATTCTACCCCCCTTCAACAGAATTCGACCCCAAATTCTTTCCATGCTTACGCCAAGGATTAGCCACAACTAAACTTAATCTTAAAACACGTACCTCTTGTGAATAATTCCGGGTAATGCTCACATATGCGAGACTCCAGTTCCTAAGTAGCTTCCCTTTCGGTCTGCTGCGACCAGAGCACCTTGACAAACTTTAGAGTTGTATACCTCAATGCCTTCTCTGATCTTTCCAGAATTCGAACCGGCTTGGACTCGAAGGACAGATCTTGCTCAAGTATTAATGGTTCCAGTGTAATATAAAGCTCCGGATCTCATAGGTACTTCCTCAACATTGACACATGAAACACGTTATGCACCCCGCGCATAGACTCTGGAAGGTCCAAGCGGTACGCCAACCTCCCAATCCGAGCTAGGATCGTGAAAGGCCCGACGTACCTCGGACTAAGCTTCCCTTTGGTACCGAACCTCACCACACCTTTGGTGGGAGATACTCTCAACAGCACTTGATCTCCCACTTCAAATTCCAGATCTCTTCTTCTCACATCAGCATAGCTTTTCTGCCTGCTCTGGGCGGCTAACAGATTCTGCCTCACCAAGGCCACTCGCTCAACTGTTCTCTGAACCCAATCTGGACCTAAGACAGCCATCTCGCCCACTTCTTCCCAGCAGAGGAGCGACCTGCATTTACGGCCATACAACACTTCGAATGGTGCAGCTTTGATACTTGAATGATAGATGTTATTATAAGCGAACTCCGCTAAAGGTAGTTGGTCTTCCCAACTTCCCTTCCAGGACAACACGTAGGACCTCAACATATCCTCCAGGGTCTGAATGGTGCGCTCCGACTGTCCATCTGTCTGTGGATGAAATGTCGTACTCAGGCGGAGCTGGGTGCCCATTGCACTCTGCAAACTCTCCCAGAACTTGGAGACAAACTTGGCGTCTCTGTCAGAAATTATGGTCTTTGGCACACCATGAAGTCGCACTATTTCTCGCACATAAATAGGAGCCAGATCGCTTGCCGAGCTAGTCATGCGGATGGGAATGAAGTGCGCTGACTTGCTGAATCGATCCACTATCACCCAAACCGCATCCTTGCCTCGCGGTGACCGAGGCAACGCAACAACAAAATCCATAGAAATATCATCCCAAGGCCATTGAGGGACTTCTAACGGTTGCAACAACCTTGCTGGTCTTTTATGCTCCGCCTTTACATGCTGACAGATACCACAAGAGGCCACATAATTAGCTATATCCACTTTTATCCTTTTCCACCAGAAATTTTGCTTCAAATCACGATACATCTTTGTCTCCCCTGGATGAACAGTATATGGGGTGCGGTGTGCTTCTCTCAGTACATCAACTTTAACTTCCGCTTTTTGTGGCACACAGAGGCGTCCCTTAAAAT
Organism: Melocanna baccifera; assembly: GCA_036346265.1. Lineage (NCBI taxonomy): Eukaryota > Viridiplantae > Streptophyta > Magnoliopsida > Poales > Poaceae > Melocanna > Melocanna baccifera. Next base: position 16,372,442 of record CM070704.1, on the reverse strand, counting down.
GCAACGCACCCGACCCATCCAAACTAAAATCCCCTTCTTTTCCCATCTCTATACGCTTCCTGACCCTCTGCAGTAACTGATCATGTTGTTGTGCTTTCCGCATACGCTCGGGAATGGCTGACTCTAAGGTCAACTGGGTCTCCGCACGTGCCGTGCCCGCATAGCAATAAGATATCCCTATACGGTCGAAATAAGTGATAAGGCAATCCAGAGTAGCAGGCGTCGCCTTGCGACTAAGAGCATCGGCCACTACATTAGCCTTGCCGGGATGGTACTGAAGGGTGAGATCATAATCCTTAATCAATTCCAGCCATCTGCGTTGCCTTAAATTCAGATCCTTCTGAGTAAAAATATACTTAAGGCTCTTGTGATCAGTGAACACATCACAAGACTCACCATATAGATAGTGCCTCCAAAGTTTCAATGCAAACACAACGGCGGCCAACTCTAGATCATGGGTTGGATAATTTTGCTCATGCTTCTTCAGTTGCCTTGATGCATAAGCTATAACCTTACCATCCTGCATGAGAACACATCCCAGTCCAACTCATGAAGCATCGGAGAAGACCGTAAAACGCTTCCCTGGTTCCGGAACAGTGAGAACAAGAGCGGTCACCAACCTTTCCTTTAAAATCTGAAAGCTACGCTCACAATCATCATCCCACTGAAACCTCACATCCTTCTGTCTGAGCCTTGATAAAGGCTTGGCAATGATGAAAAAATCTTGTACAAATCGCTGATAATAACCTGCCATCCCAAGGAAGCTTCTCACCTCTTTAACATTGGTCGGCCTTCCCCATTCTACCACCGTGGAAACCTTACTTGGATCAACTGATACCCCCTTATCACTGATGATATGCCCCAAGAATTCCACCTGAGATACGCAGAACTCACATTTTTTTAGCTTAGCAAAGAACTTATGCTCCCTCAATGTTCCCAATACCAGCCTCAGATGTCGTCCATGATCTACTTCCGTCTTGGAGTAAATTAGAATATCATCAATAAAGACGACTACGAAGTCATCCAGATAATCTGCAATATCCTGTTCATTGTCTCCATGAAAACGGCAGGGGCATTCGTTAGTCCAAAAGACATAACTTTAAATTCAAAATGCCCATACCTTGTGGAGAAGGCCGTCTTTTCAATATCCTCCTCTCGGACCAGAATCTGATTGTATCCCGACTGGAGGTCAATCTTTGAAAATACCTTAGCCCCTCTCAACTGATCAAACAGATCTTCAATGCGGGGTAATGGATACTTATTCTTGATGGTCAACTGGTTGAGGGCACGGTAATCAATGCACATGCGCCAACTTCCATCCTTCTTCTTAGTAAATAACACAGGAGCTCCCCACGGGGACACACTGGGTCGAATAAGGTCCTTCGCTCTCAGATCATCCAACTGCTTCTTTAGTTCTTCTTGAAACGGACGGGCCAAATAGTACGGGGTCATAGAAACTGGTCGTGCACCTGGCACTAGGTCAATCTTGAACTCCACTGGACGCGGTGGAGGCATCCCTGGCAACTCTGCTGGGAATACATTCAAGAATTCCCGAACCACTGGAATACTCTCTGCAACCAAGGAGGAATTCGATTTTTCTACTAGAGACAAGAGAAATCCACTCGTTGCTGCCCTATTACCAGGGTACAAACTAGCCAGCACACAAGGTGAAAAGGAGGGGGCACTACCCTGGAAAACTATTTCTTGGCCCGATGGTGCTTGCAGAGTTACTGTTTTCCAAAAGCATGATATGACCGCACGGTAACTATGTAACCAATCCATTCCCAAAATAGCATCAAATGGCTCCATCCTCATAACCAACAATTTAGCAATGAAACTCACCCCATCTATAGAGAGCACACAACCCGGACAGACTGTGGAACTGGAAAGAACTCCCCCAGGCGAATTAACTAGAACAGACTAAGCTATTTGCTGCATACCCAAATTTGCCCGGCTAGCAAATTCTAAAGATGCAAAGGAAAAAGTAGCCCCAGAGTCAAACAAAACAAAAGCATCCACTGAATCCACCAAAAGCGTACCTGTCACCACCTCGGGACGACCCACCGACTCAGCAGTCGGCATGGCGTAGGGGACTGGGGCTGGGGTGGTTGGTGCCCCAACACCTGGGTATGGCGGTGCTGCCGCTGCAGGAGGTGCCGATGGGGCCACAGCTGGAAACAATGCCGCGGGGGGAGGCGGCCAAGAGTACCCTGGTGGCATCCCTCCAGGGAAAGGTTAGTGAGGCGGAGGCGGCACCCAAGGCTGAGTAGGAGCGGCTGCTAGCATCTGCACTGACCCTCGAGAAGACGCCGCTGGCGCTGAAGATGATGCTTGGACCGGTTCCCACTTAATGATGCTGGCAGGGTTCCGCTTACAAACCAAAGCCTTGTGGCCCTCCTGACCACAATGGCGACATGCTCCAGTCCAAGAGCACTCTGCAGCACGATGACCATCTCCACACTTGAAGCATTTCATTCCCTGCCTCGGAACCGGACGCATCATAGGAGTATTTGCTGAAGATCGAAAGGTAGAGGATGCCTGGGGCTTGGTGAACTTGGACTTGAATGATTTTTGTGGGCCTTTGAACCTCTTGGGAACTGGCTTCAACGATGACCCACTACCTCCTCCAAAACTCTTCCTCTGGCTGCCTTCCGAACCCTTAGAAACCACAGTGCCTCCGGTACCTTGCATTCCTTCTCCAAGCTGCATCTCTAGTTCCATGCCCCTAGCTTGCTCCACCAAGTAGCCAAAGTCACGGAGCTCCAAGGCCCCCAACACTTGGCGAAACTCCTGCCTGATCCCTCTTTGAAACCTCTTGGCTTTCTCCACCTCATTGGTAGCCACAAATGGAACAAAACGGATTAAATTATTGAAACCCACCCGTGCACTCGACATCGACATCTTGCCCCGCCGTGTCGCTCAAAGTCACTTCCATTCTTTCCACAAATGAAGCAGGGTAAAACCTCCTCCTGAATTGCTCCACAAATTCTTCTCAAGTTGCCGGTCCTTGGGCAGCGGTCCTGGCTGACAGGATTCCTTCCCACCAGATATCCGCTTGCCCCTTCAGCTGAAAGGCCACATATTGAACCCTCTGCACTGGAGTCAAACCCAACACTCCCAAGTGCCTCTCTATGTGCCGCACCCGCTTAGCGACATCAATCGGCGTGCTAAACCATCGAAGGTGTCCAACCTCAGGGCATTCCACTGGTGCAGTCCCATAACACCCATCGCCGGTACTGCCGCAGGTGCCGCCACAGGCGCAGCAATAGGTGCAGCTGGTGGAGTCTGGTTCCCCTGAACTGCCGAAGCAACCTCTTCCTCTGATCCCACCGAACTGGCCTCCCCAGCTATAGAGTTCTGGACTTCAAGTGGTGGCACAGCCGGGCCTCGTCCGGCACCTTGCCGACCACGACCCCGACCTCTACCCCTTGCCATCTCTATAAAACAATCAATTGCAAAATCAAACGTTAAGTAGACAATAAATTATGATAATCGACAGAAACATAGATGCAATGCAAACCCCCTTCCCGCCTACAGTGCTTAGTGTGTCAAGTTTAATACTTCACTAACCACGGACCTACAGCCCGCTCTGATACCAACTGTAACATCCCTGTCAAGCCATGACCCGGAATGCCACATGACTTGAAATAAAACAATAGAAATTTAACTACGCTGGGCACCAAAATTTCGACAGAACCTCCCCTGTATTGTGGTTCCAGATGGAGGTTGCAACAAGTATGGATAGAAGAAATGGATGACACCAAGAGTAATATAAAAGCAGTATGGTTTAAGCCTTCTAATTCGTCCACAATTATAACAATTAAGTACGGAAGGGAAACATCATACAAGAGTTCTAATCCTTTATTACAATTCAAAATGGACGATCAAAATTCCTTTAATACTTAAGTAGTGCGGGCAATTAGCTTTTTGTTTTCTTTCCTCTTCTATTGTGGATAGTCCGTGCAAAGTGCAACATAACTAATCGGTTCCTTTCCCCATGCATGACGATCTCATGTTGGTACCTAAAAGAAAATACAACAACGGCAAGAGTGAGTCTGATGACTCAGCAAGTATAACAGGTAATACATTCATAAACCACCCTTCATGAATCTATCCATCAACCATATGAACAAGTCATGCTATGCAATATGATCAAAAATCTCTTTATCTCTTTCTCTTTTGCATTTTACCGGTAATGCCAAGTGTGCATCCGTCGATGCACACCCATACCTGTACCATATGGTATAGGGATCAATTGCCCATACTCCACGAGTATGGGGACCTTTAGCCCGTCATGTCCTCAACATGACGGGGACCTCGGCGCTTAGTCGCGTACGACCAAGACTTCAATAAATCAGCATGATGCATATGCCTGAATGTCTCAATAAAATAATTCTTACATTCACATAATTTATGCATCCGAAATCCTCATGAACAAGGTAAATTGCAAATATCCATAAATAGCTCCAAACATCCCTATTATAACCATGAGCACGCATGTATACATGTTATATCGTTGTACTTACCTTAACCATGAGAAAACGGAGCACGTGTAGAAGGTGCCGCCTCTGGGATCCGTCCTCCACCTGAATCATCATTGTAATATCCGCTAAGATACTAGTAGAGGACACTTGCTCCAAATAAAAATGAACACAACCTAGTAAATTTGTCTATCTCGGTTCCAACTCCCAAATCCTACCGGTCACCCCGCCTACCTCTGCAGACAGTCAACTTCAAAAATTCGTATCTATTGGCACAGGAGTCCGAATGGGATGTTCTTTGACTTTCTGGAAAGATAATTAAATTATCTAACTAAACCTATTTGGGGAGCCTCCCTGATTCGGCCATCTTCTACCCGCATCACCCAGTTTTCTAAAACATCATTGTTCACATCGGGTTCTCTGGACAGCACACTAAAAAGGCCATAACTTCCAGCCCGAGTGTCTGAAAAATAATTTCTTGACCTTTCTAGAAAGCTAAGACAATTATCTACAACTTTCATAATATGAAGATCCCCTGATTAGTCCGTTTTCTAATCGTCCAAACCAGTCTACCAAAACCTGACAGAAACCTCCCAATCTGCAGAACAGTCTCGCTAGAAAAAATCATAACTTCTGCTGCAGAGGTCCAATCGACACGTTCTAGCACTTCATAGAAAGATAACGACGTCCTCTGCGACTCTCTAGGAGAGGTCCAGACCTGAATCCCCACGAAACTAACCCAAAACAGTGGTTCAACGAAACCTGTCCTAGCAGTTCAGATTACCGACAAATCTACCCCAACTAAAAAAAAATACATCTATTTGGAGAAGAACAGGGATTACCGTTGACGACGAAGAACACCACAAATCCCCCACGAGTTCCTTCCCTCTTCCTCTTCCCTTCCTCCTTTCCTCTTCCCTTCCCCTTTTCTTTCTCTCCTTTCCTCTTGATGAACACGGTAGGGAGGAGCAGCAGGGGAGAGCGCACAGGGGAGGGAGGGCGCAGGGGAGAGAGGGCGCAGGGGAGGGAGGGCGTAGGGGAGAGAGGCGGCTAGGGCAGGGTGGAGGGGCAGCTAGGGCAGGGTGGAGGGGTGGGCGCCTCCCCCCTCTTGGCCGGCCCCCTCTTGGGTCTCAGCCCAGGCCCAAGTTGCCGAAAAAATTTAGAAAAACCCCTCCTCGAAGGAAAATCAATTTTTGGAATATTACAAAATCAAAGAAGAGCCGTTGATCGTCCCGGTAGAGCGCATCCTAACCCTAGGACTTAGTTGCCATAAATTACACTCTTGGTATGTGAAACAGGCCAATAAGCCACAAGGAGAATGGCGCTCAGGTATCACTGTCAAATTCACGTTGGATCATTTACAGTACAACATTCATGATTGTGTCTTCGCGGTGACCTTTGAGGATTTATTCGATTTTTTCACACTCAACGCTCTCGACGCCTCACTCATTCGATGTTGGATACTGTAAGTGTGTACAATCACAGTCTCTGTTCATGTCATACCGTTAAATGTCATATATAATTTATTGCTTTTGTGTGTATATATAGATACATGGTGACTGAAGCTAGATCATCCAAATCATCGGTTGGTTTCCTGGACCCACAGTTGGTCATCATGCATACCATCAACGAGGATGCATTCTTCGTCGAGAGGTACAATACAACAGCACTGCTGGCTTACCGCGATAAGGAATATGTACTTATGCCTTACAATCAGGGGTTCTACTGGATTTTAATAGTAATTGTACTAAAATAGAACAAGACAATATACCTTGATTCCCTAAGTAAGAACAAAACCAACTACACAGTTATCGGCCAATTAATCGATATGTAAGTACATTTTTCTTCATACATAACTATATTGTACTCTTTCTTTCCTTCCAAATGACTAAGATTAACTTTTTCGAATCACGTAGGTCATTCGCCAGATATATTGCAATGGCATGTGGCTCGACGGAACGGGCCAACAGGCAGAAACATGTTCGAAAATTTGCGGTATTCGCTAGTACACATTAATTAATCCTATGCAACAGTTGGTAGTAATGCCTCTTGAATTAACACATTCTATTTTTTGCAGTGCCACTAGTAGCCGCTGGGCAACACGTGTGGATTCTACGTACAAATTCAATGTACATCTTTTGTAATTGTGTATTTGTTAATGGATATTTTATTTCATATCAATTAATTGATTTGCAAAATGGATGTTTTATGCTTGTGAAATGAATTGAGATGTGAATTAGATGTTTTATGTTTGTGAATTGAATTGAGATGTGAATTGGATGTTTTATGTTTGTGAAATGAATTGAGATGTAAATTGAATGTATACATGTACATGTTGATGCGCTTGTTTCAGAGGGCATGGCTAGCATTTCCTGTGGCTAGCCAATAAACAGAAATAGTTTTAAGAGTAGAAAAGAATATCACAGACGATTTTTAAGTAAAAATCGTCTGTGATATCTACAATCACAGACGGTTTTTAACTAAAAATCGTCTATGATACTTTGCCATTACAGACGATTTTATATGTAGAATCGTCTGTGATACTTCACCATCACAGATGGTTCTATATATAAAATCATCTGTGATAGTGTTTTTTTGTAGACGGTTCTAGTTACAAACCGTCTGTATTATAATTATCACAGACGGCTCACAAACCGTCTATGATAACTTTCGATTATCACTGACCCATAAATTTAGACAGTTCAGAAAACCGTCTGTGATGACGTTTTTGTACTGTCTGTGATAATGATTTCTGTAGTAGTGCGTGTATTGTCCTAGACAAGAGAAATGCTTAAGGTGACAGGAAAATAAATCTCTAGCTATGCATCTTATTTCCATGGCTCAGGCTATAACTTCGGCGCCTCTCCATTGTCCGCTATGCTTCTTGTCCAGAGCTCTTTCTTCTTTCTTTAGCTCACCGTTGTAACTTAAGACTAACTCTAGCAGTTCATTTCCTTGCCTTACTTCAAAGTCTATTGAACACCTCAAACTATAAAATCAGATATTTATCTAGTTTCAAATAACACCTTGATCCTATTTCCCATGGTGGTATTATCCGTATAGCACGATGAGTGGGTGATTTTACTACATAAGATGACATGCTGGCCAAGTCAGATCAGTGACATGTGGAGCCTACAAGGGCGTGCTTCTCTCCCACCGAGCTCCCAACTGTGTTTCCATGGCCACTACCCCCTGTAGTTCACTCCCTCTCATTTTGATTAGGGAGAGATGACCCTATAGGCTATACCTGTTATTCACCTAAATTTGACCAGTATGTCATCTTATATAGTAAAATCATCCACACATCACGCCACGCAGGTAATACCACCACCCGACACCAGGTCAATGTGTTATTTGAACTGAATTGCAATGTTTGAAAGGTCAAATATCCAGTTTTATAGTTCGGAATATTGAACGGACTTTCAAGCAAAATTTGAGGTGTTATATGGACTTTTCCCTAGCCTTACAAGGTAGTAGGAAAAATTCCAGCAAAGGAACCAAGATGATCTAACTGTTGAAAATGTAAGGAATATTTTAATTCTAAATTTTACTAATAGGCAAATATCGCAAATAACCAATGATACATAAATTAGTACTAACAGTAGACAACTCATTGTACTTCGAAATATGTGTAGAAATAGAATTTAAACAAGTCGATTGATCACACAAATGACTTATAGTTGAGTCTAATGAAGAATAGAAAGCAGCGCAGACTCGTGCAGTATAGAACGTAGATGAAGCAGTGAAGCGAGTGGTCATGCAGATGTGTGCTGTTCAAAAACCTTATTGTGCCCCCCCCCCCGTGTAGGCCTTTATAGCAGCAACGGCTTGGAGATACCGCTTTTCTTCTTCACGGTGCACGTCAGGAAGAAGATTTGACAAGGTTTAGATGGTGCAACATTTACCCAATGGTAACTGTTTGTCATCAACACCCAATAAAGCCGCAAATTCAAATGTTTGAACCTCATTCAAACAGAGGGAGATGCACGGTCATAAGTCACACGATTTCCCTCACAAAAATACGCGCACGCATGTGTTTGTTTAGCCAAAGCCCTCTTATGCCATATGTCTCAAGCTTTTACAGAATGGCAAGAATCCCATCATATAAATTGGTCTCTTTCACCTTATATGAGCAATGTAGTACTAAACTATATATACTTTAGAATTATAGGAAATGAGTCTCACTCATATGGGTCTATTTCTAACACTAACCACTTAACAAAAGTAGGGCCGGGATAGGGTTGACTTCATTCTAGTTAGCGGACTGTTTACAAGCTGGACATTACCCATTTTATTTTTATTTGAAGCCTTGTTGGCCTTTGCCCATAGGAATGATACAGAGAAATGAGATATAGTCTGTATGCATATCAGGTCTTGTCGTCGCTCGACGTGAACCCCGTTGCTAGGGCGGATTTAGTCATGGAAACGAAGGTTTCAACCCAAGATGTGAAAAATTATTAGTATATAGCCTAGATATATTTAGCTTAGCTTCTGTGGGACCCGGAGTAGAAACTCCCAGACCCCCTGTGTATTACTGTACTAGTCCCAGAGATCAATGCTAGTACACACAGTTCAAACAGAAAAGATGATACATTGCCAACAACGCTTTATTACAATAGTAACTGAAGTTTTACAAAGGCCATAGCCTTACTAAGATTCACAGAACCTCAAGCAAAAATAAACACAAAGGAAGCAAAGATAACTTGATCGACCCATCAATGCGCCACGGGCAATTGATGGGAAGCGAATCCTAAGTATCCGAGAATAATCCACCGCATCCACATTCGGCGCAGAAGTCATACTCTCCAGCTTGATCTTCTCCATTCTCTGCTTTTATATTTATAGAGCAACAGGTGAGTACAAAAATGTACTCCGCAAGTCTTGGGAAAAATGCATAGATGTAAGGTTTCACAAAGGAAGGCTATATGGTTTATTTGCAAAAATCAGCATTTTATTTCAAATCTACATAATTACTTTAAAAGCCATTTTGTAAACAACTTGTTTTTAATAATCGAAATTGAATAAGTACTTTAGTGAAGGTTAAACTACCAACACTAATATCTCAGGCCATCACAGCCAATTTTCAAAACCTCAGGTTACACCCCCTGATCTGAACATCACGAGAGTTATACTACTCCCGAGTTTTTCTCCAATTCATTTTGTTTTGAAATCAAAACCAAAACTTCTACCATGTGAATGCATTCCTTGCCCGCCCTTGACCGTGGGCACGGCTATTCGAATAGTTTTACTCTGCAGAGGTTGTACACTTTACCCACAAGAGATAAATTATCTTAATAGTCAACACGCTTCCTTTGGCATGAGACCCAGATAAATTATCACAAAGCCTTTCGCCTACTCCAGTATAGTTTAAATACCACCCGCTAAGGTTTCACCACAACTCGAATCCACGAGTTGGAGCCCCCTCTTGCGCCATATGAGTACAGTAAACCCTGTCCCTCACTATGAGTAACCAGTACACCCTGGCACTCAATACACCACTGGTGATATCTAAACTACACTATTATAGGGTAGTTAGCTAGGTCGTACCCATATAGACTTGTGGTTGTACTGTTTTGCTCAGTTTGGACAAACACAAGCGTCGGTCCTTAAACGACCAGGGTGGCTCATTCACAATTCCAAACATTCTCGTGCTAACTGCACCAGCCAAACCTTCCATCCACCCTTGTCAACTTTTCCCTTTGAAATCCATTTTTACTTTTAAATTATCAGTGATAACACCCATTACCACTTTTCAAACAAAGCATTTAACAATGGTAACATCCATTACCAATGTTCAAACAAATCATTCATCAAAACATTTGATAAACATGCTACTCATTTGAGTATTAATACATTAATTTGCTACGCTAAGCATTTGCTAGTATTTTAAACATTCAACCAATTTAATGCTAACTCATTATTGAGTAAAAGGGATATCCTAAGTTGACAATGGTACAAGGTAAACAATTTTCAATGGAAGGTATAGCAAATTGGGTATTTAACTACATTTTCTAAATCAAATTATCACTTGATATAACATAAGCATGCATTAATTTTAAAATAACTACCTAATCATTTTATAAATCATTGGAGCAAGTTGATCAAAGGAAACTTGCAAAACATAGGAACAAAATGGTCAAAGGAGACTTGCCTTCCTGTGTCTGGTTGAAATCTTCCACAACTTGCTCTTGTAAACCTTCGGACAATTCGGTCTCTACACGTAAATCGAGAATTCTAAATAAATAAAATAAAATAAAAATTCAAAAATTGAAAATAAATATACCAAATGAAAGATTGAAATTTTAGATGAATTTAGAAATTTGAATGGACCAATTTGGAGCTAAAATGAAAAAGATATGGCTATTTGAAAATCTCAGATTTGAATAAATCCAGAAATTCAAATCTCGACATGTGGGGTCCACTGGTCAGCAATTTCATTAAAATAAGTCTCGACATGTGGGACCCATGGACTCGGGACCCACTTGTCGCTGGCTAGCGCAGAGGTGGTCGCCGACGGGTGGGACCTACACGTCGCGCGATTAAACGGAGAAAACTCAACCTCGGCGCGGAGCGGGCTCGAACGCGCCGAGGAGTGGGAGGGGAAGAGAGCGGCGCTAGCCAAGTGAGCGGGAGGCACCGCCACCCCTAATGGGTAGGTAACCCTCTTGAGGGTTATCTGCGGGAGGCCGCGGCAACGTGGCATACACGTGGTCGACGCGCGGTCGCCGCGTCGCGTGGCCCACGCCACGGCTTTTTGCCGACGTGGCGCGCGACGCGCGAGGTGGCGGGAGGCGCTCGTGGCGCCGACGTGGCGCCGATCCGCCGCCACGCTGCTGCCACCACACCGACGGTGACGGTCCGGCCGGTGGTGGCGCGACGGGGACCGAGGGTCGCCGAGTTCGGTGATCGGCGCGCGCCAAGGGTACCAAAATGAAGAGGAGGATGCAGGGAATGCATTGGTACCTTGCGCGGAGGCCGAGGGTGACCGGAAGGAAGGATCGGCGAGGAGGGGCGGCGATCGGAGAGGGACCTCACGGCGACGGAGGAGCTCCGGTGGCGCAGCAGCTCAGGGAGGGGGTCGCCGGGAATCGCCTTGGCACCAGCAACGTCGGGGAGGCGTCGGCGAGGAGTGAGGAAGCCCGAGACGGCCGCAATTGCTCGCCGGAGTATTTGAAGCCGCGGGGAAGAAATCGGGCGTAGGGGGGCTCTGGCGCTCGGGTGATTCGCTTGAGAGGTGAGGGAGGGGCGGCAGCGGTAGAGGGACCTCGGGGTGCGGGTTTTATAGACCGGGGAGGGTTGTAACGGCCGCGCGAAGTTCGCCGGAGCTGAAACGGTCGGAGGGGATGAATGCGACGGCGAGGAGAGGAGTAACGCGCGTCTTTATGCCAGAAACTGACGCGGTGGAGGCGGGGGATTAATATGCAGTCGGCACGGGGAAGTAAACTGGAAAGGAACTGAAGCATTGAAAGCTTCAGTTTTTGGCACTAATGGCGGCAGCGGCGGGGTGCGGGGAGGAAGAATCGGCGGAGACGACGGGTCTGACAGCGGGCCCCGCATGTCGGCGAGAGAAAGAAAATGGGAAAGAATGAGGGGGACGGGTGGATGTGCGACGGGTGGCAAAGAGAAGCGATCTGGACCACCGATTGCTGGCGAAGGGGTAAGTGATCGGGGACGATCACGATTCAATCCGACAACCGTGAGAGAATCCGAGCGGTTGGTGCATTAAGTGAGAAGGAGCGGCCGAGATTAAGTACGCAACGGAACGGTGCCGACAGTGCCACGCGTCACGCAGAGAGGAGAATAAAGCAAAAGCGGTAAGTGGCTGGGAGCGGCTGGGATTGAATCGGGCGCGGAAACGGACGATCCGATGCTTGCCACGTGTCGATCCGAAGATAGGGGAAGGCGGGATTGAAACGGTAAGTGAGATCGGACGGCTGGAAATAGATCCGGCGGCGTGAAATGGCCCGATGGGCGACACTTGTCGGCTCCAGGAGAGTTTCAGAATTTTAATTACTTTTTGATTTTCAGAAATGATTAGGAGGCTTTAAAATACTCAGAAAAATACCAAATAAATTCCAAAAATTCCAGAAAAATTCACATAACTCACTGATAATGTTTTAAACATATTAAAAATATTTCCAACTTATTTTGATATTAAATTTTCTTTTCAACAGAAACTTTAACTTCAGAAAATTCCAGATAATTGGAAATTATTAATTTAAAACTATTTCTTCAAAATAAAAGCAAAAATTGGGATGTTACAAACCTACCCCCCTTAGAAGGAATCTCGACCCCGAGATTCGGATGAACTGAGAAATAGATTAGGAAACTCGCTCAAGATCCTCTTCTCGTTCCTGTGTTGCTTCGACTGGACGGTTGCTCCATTGCACTTTACTGAATTTGATAGTCTTGTTTCTTGTGCAGCGCTGCCTCTTCAAAATCTTGACAGAAATTCAATATGTCAAGTCCTCTTTAAATCAACATCCTCAAAAGGTATCAACTCCTCTGTACTCTCAAACACTTTTTCAATCGTGATACATGAAATACATCATGTACACTGACAAGCGAGGAGGAAGTTCTAGCCGATGTTTACTTCACCTCTTCTTGCTATAATTAGAAATGGTCCAATATACCTTGGGGCAAGCTTACCACTGACTTTGAATCGACGCATCCCTTTCATAGGTGACACTTTCAGATACACATGATCGCCTGGCGTAAATTCCAACATTCTTCGACGATTATCGCATAACTCTTTTATCCAGTCTCATGCTGCTTTCAATCGGTCTCGGATTAAGCGAACTTGATCTTCCGCTAACTTTAAGACATCCGGTCCGAATACTTGACTTTCTCCGGTCTCTGACCAATATAACGGTGTTCTACATTTTCTGCCATACAAGGCTTCAAACGGAGACATCTTCAGACTAGATTGATAACTATTATTATATGAGAATTCCGCATAGGGCAAACTTTTATCCCAGGGCTTTATTGGCTAAAGCACATGCTCTCAAAGATATCTTCCAATATCCGATTTACCCGTTCTCATCGACCATCTGCTTTGAGGATGATAAGCGAGATCAAATTTAAATTGGTGCCCAAAACTTCATGAAGCTTCACCAAAATCTTGAGGTAAATTGTGTTCCTCTATCGACACGATCCTCTTTGGAACCCCATGCAAACACACAATTTTTGACATATAAAGCTCTGCCAATCTATCTCCGAATATGTAGTCTTCACGGTATGAAATGAGCGACTTTTGTTAAACGGTCAACTATAACCCAAATTGAGTCATAACCTAACTTGGTTATTGGTAGTCCTGTTATGAAATCCATTCCAATTTCCTCCCATTTCCATTCAGGTATATGCAGAGGTTGCAAAAGACCAGCAGGTCTTTGATGCTCCGCTTTAACTCTTTGACATATATCACACAAGGCTACATATTCTGCAATTTCCCTTTTCATATTGTTCCACCAGTAACTTTCCTTTAAATCCTGATACATTTTTGTACTTCCAGGATGAATTGAATATCCTGATTCATGAGCTTCTTTTAAGATTAAATCTTTTATTTCCTTTTTCACGGGTACTAGTATTCTCTTTCCAAACCAAAGAGTCCCTTCTTCATCTTCTGAAAATCCAAGCGATTTACCTTTCTTCATATTCTCTTTAATTTCTTTAACATATTCATCCTCTCGTTGGGCTGCCTTGATTTGATCTTCCAAGGTAGGATGAATCTTCAATGCAGACAGAATACCTTCGTTAACTATTTCCAAATTTAATCTTTGGAATTCCTCATGGAGGGTTAACTGCTTATCTAGAATTGACAGATTATTCATATGACTCTTTCGACTCAAAGCATCGGCTACCACATTAGCTTTTCCGGGATGATAGTGTATTCCCACATCAAAATCCTTTATCAATTCGAGCCATCTTCTTTGTCTCATATTAAGGTCAGGCTGGGTGAATATATACTTTAAACTTTTATGATCTGTATATATCTCACACCGATTCTCGATTAAGTAATGCCTCCATAACTTTAGAGCATGCACAATGACTAGTTCTAAATCATGAGTGGGATAATTTTCTTCATGCGGTCTTAATCGCTTTGATGCATAAGCTACCACCCTTCCTTCTTGCATTAGTACACAACCAAGACCTTGTTTTGAAGCATCACAAAATATCTCAAAATCTTTTCGAATATCGGGTAACCGCAGAACCGTGCTGAAGTTAACCTTTTCTTTAACTCTTGAAAGCTATCCTCACAGATTTACTCCATTCAAATTTCTTCTCCTTCTTTAACAATTGGGTTAAAGGTCCGCAATCTTGGAAAAGCCTTCAATAAATCGACGATAGTAACCAGCTAATCCTTAAAACTTGGATCTCGATTCTCGTCTTGGGTGGAATCCAATTTAATACATCCTTAACTTTTCCAGATCTACTGATACTCCTTCCGCTGAGATCACATGTCCCAAAAACTCAATTTCCTTTAACCAAAATGCACATTTGCTAAATTTGGCATATAAGCGGTGTTCACGAGTCTTTGCAACACTATCCTTAGATGACCTTCATGTTCTTTGTTATTCTTTGAATAGATAAGAATGTCATCTATGAAAACAACAACAAACTTATCTAAATAATCCATAAAGACTTTATTCATCAAGTTCATGAAATATGCCGGTGCATTTGTCAGACCAAAAGACATCACCGTATACTCATATAATCCATATCTTGTGGCGAAGGTCGTCTTTGGTATATCTTCGATCTAATCTTCAATTGATGATATCCTCGACCGAAGATCAATCTTGGAAAAGACACTTGATCCTATGAGTTGGTCAAACAAATCATCAATCCGAGGTAAGGGATACTTATTCTTTATTGTGACTTCATTTAAAGCTCGATAATCAACGCACATCCGTTGACTCCCATCCTTCTTCTTTACTAGAAGCACCGGGCTCCCAAGGCGAAGAACTTGGTCCGATGAATCCTTTCTCATACAACTCTTGGATCGCCTCTTGACTTACGCTAAATCATCTACCGACATCCGATAGGGTCTTTTGATATTGAGCCGTACTGGCACCGTGTTTATAACAAATTCAACTTCTCGATCGGTGGTAATCTGGCAAATCTTCAGAAAACATCGGGTACTCGCGAACTATCGACACATCTTCCAAACTTTTCCCTTTTAGGTCAAGTTAACATACTGTCTTTCTTTGAGTGCATAATTGCCTCATGTCTTATCTGAATTCCATCAGTATTGGTAAGGATAATGGCACGATTGGCACAATCTATCTGTCCTTTATACTTGATCAACCAATCCATACCAAGTATTATATCTATGCCATCGAGTCTATTATAATAAGGTTCGCTAGGAACTTTACTCCATTTATAATTATGGTTGCACTAGGGCTAACCAAATTAGTCCTCAATTCTTTTCGAGATTGACTATCATAAGGTCCTTTAGCAAACAAATTTTCCAATTATTCTTTTCAACAAAAGCCTTTGTTACGAAAGAATGTGTAGCTCCAGAATCAAATAATATAATTGCTGGTACTGAGTTTACTAGAAACTTACCCAGAACTACATCTGGTGCATCTTCCGCTGCCTCTGCGGTAACATGGTTGATACGCCCTCGATTAATGTTTTGTGGAGTCTTGGGAGTTTGAGGGCTTCCACGTCCTTGACCATTGGTTGGAGCTCTTCTGGTGTAGAGTCAAGATTGAAACGAACCGGTTACCGCTGACGCTTCGTGGGCGATTCTTTGGCATAGTGTCCCATATTCTTGCAATTGTAGCATTGCACTCCTGCAGCTACATTTCTGTTTTGCTGCAATTGGGCTGCATTTCCAGTTCTAGGAGCTTGAGGTAAAGGACGAGGTGCAGAAATCGGTATCCTTGTATGACTATGTACTGGAGGTCGGTTGTATTGTGGTGGCGTGAATCGTGAATCGCCGCAGATCGCCGAGCTTGGAACTTCCTCTTCCGGGAGTCGAAGAGTTGGCGTTGAGCATCTTCTTGCAATAAAGCTTTATTCACTAGATGCTGAAAAGTAGGGTAGTCATTGGAGACTAATTGAACCTTGAGGTTGGGGTCTATCCCTCCCATGAACCTCCAAATCTTTGCGGCATCGCGCCACATCTTCTGGGCATATCTAGATAGCTGAATGAATTTGCTTAAATAAGCGGAAACGCTCAGTTTCCTCTCAGAGATGATGGAACTCCTTCCTCTTCATTTCCATAATACTCATAGGAATATGAGCATTACGGAAGGCTTCCAAAAATTCGCCCAACCAATGTTCTGGCATCCCGGTGTGCTGTGTGATAATTGTCCCACCAATTGGCAGCAACTCCTTGGAGTTGATGAGCAGCATATATAACCTTCTCATGTTCAGCACATTGAGCTAGATTCAGCTTCCTTTCCACTTCCTTAATCCAATCATCCGCCTCCAACGGATCGGCAGATCCTGCGAAGGTCGGAGGTCGGGTCCTCATGAATTCCCCGAGCTTAGACTGCGGTGGGTGAATAGGTACTTGCTGAGCTTGATTGACTTGATTTTGGGCCAAAGCCTGAAGAAGTTGTAGTTGCATGGCCATCATTTGTTCCATGTTGGGAGCTTGGGCTGGCGGAGGTGGAATTGGGGCCTCATTGTTGTTGGGCGCTGGGTTGTTGTTAATGTTGCTTCGTGTTCACCATCCAAGCTCCATCAAGAAAAGTACAGAAAAGAGGGAAAAGCATAGATGAGAGACGGGGCAATTTATCATCCCAAAACAACACACAAGTTTAACACAACAGATTGAGAAAACTCAACTTTTGAAATTCAAATTAACTTTTGAAATAGTTGTACCACAAGTGCACAAGGCTCGGTACAATCCATTTTATTACATCATATCATTATAAAAGCGTTCTAGTATCGATAAACGATCAAAAAGGGTAGCCTATCTAACATCTAATTGTCCTCAATGATGATACGCTCCTCTGGCTCCTCCTCGGAATCCTCCTCTCGAGTCCGACGAGTGACTCGCCCACAACCACGGCGGTTGTTCGTGAACGCGACCGTGATCGGCTCGCTGAAAGTAGGTGATCCGAACGGAATGCCGGGCGCCCTCGACCGATCCGCCGATGTCGAGGTCGGGTAGCGGATCGGGCGCCGCACACTCTTCCTTGCGGTGAGCCTAGTGCGAGGTCCCGAGAGTCCGATCGAGCAAAGAACAGGAGCCGGTGGAGTCGGTGTAGTGGTGGCAGCTCGAAGACGCCCACCTCTACCTCGCGGCTGTCCTCGCCTGCATGGGCGTCGGCGTGGCGGTCCGACTCGCAGCACCGTGTGCTCGGAGAGTGTCGGAGTGGTCGTAGCTCGACGCCGAAGCATCGGAGAAGTCCTATCTCCCGCCGAGCTCGCGTAAGTCGCGGTCGATGCTTGGGTGAATCGCACTGATGAGACAGCGTGGGTCGCCCACCACGATCCGAAAGCCTCGGGGTGGGTCTGCCCCGCTCGTAGTCGGAAAGAAGCGTATGGGCGATCGTCGAATCCCCTTGTGCCTCTGCACAACTCGCTATCGCCATCTTGGCCGCATCTCGATGGCGTCCGTCTGATGGGTCCGAGGGTGCTCAATACTGCAGTAGACGGGGTCAAGCTGCCCATCCGGAGCATAGATGAATACTTCCATGGTCCATGAATCCATAGTCATCACTCTAGTGTTCCGCCCTCTGAAAATGGGCTGTTGATTATATTTCAGATGCTGCATTAATCGTCGAGAAGAGTCGCAAAAGCTCCCTCACTCTCGCCATGAGAATGATGATCCCATGGGGCTGAAGACGACGAAGAACCTGCCATCTATAAGTTTGAAAATAAGAGGAGATCAGTAAAGATTTTTAAATGGTGGGAGTAGGACAAGAACAAGATACTAAGTAAGAAAAGAGTAGAAGTAAAAGAAACTTATATTTTTGTACATAAATTTTTATTAAATATAAATCCTTAAAGCTTCCCAAAACCTAGGGCTCGTCCTACAGTCAAGATGGCTCTGATACCACTTCAGTGGGACCCGGAGTAGAAACTCCCAGACCCCCTGTGTATTACTGTACTAGTCCCAGAGATCAATGCTAGTACACACAGTTCAAACAGAAAAGATGATACATTGCCAACAACGCTTTATTACAATAGTAACTGAAGTTTTACAAAGGCCATAGCCTTACTAAGGTTCACAGAACCTCAAGCAAAAATAAACACAGCGGAAGCAAAAGATAACTTGATCGACCCATCAATCTGCCACAGGCAATTGACTGGGGAAACGAATCCTAGGTATCCGAGAATAATCCACCGCATCCACATTCGGCGCAGAAGTCATACTCTCCAGCTTGATCTTCTCCATTCTCTGCTTTTATATTTATAGAGCAACAGGTGAGTACAAAAATGTACTCCGCAAGTCTTGGGAAAAATGCATAGATGTAAGGTTTCACAAAGGAAGGCTATATGGTTTATTTGCAAAAATCAGCATTTTATTTCAAATCTACATAATTACTTTAAAAGCCATTTTGTAAACAACTTGTTTTTAATAATCGAAATTGGATAAGTACTTTAGTGAAGGTTAAACTACCAACACTAATATCTCAGGCCATCACAGCCAATTTTCAAAACCTCAGGTTACACCCCCTGATCTGAACATCACGAGAGTTATACTACTCCCGAGTTTTTCTCCAATTCATTTTGTTTTGAAATCAAAACCAAAACTTCTACCATGTGAATGCATTCCTTGCTCGCCCTTGACCGTGGGCACGGCTATTCGAATAGTTTTACTCTGCAGAGGTTGTACACTTTACCCACAAGAGATAAATTATCTTAATAGTCAACACGCTTCCTTTGGCATGAGACCCAGATAAATTATCACAAAGCCTTTCGCCTACTCCAAAGATAGTTTAAATACCACCCGCTAAGGTTTCACCACAACTCGAATCCACGAGTTGGAGCCCTCTTGCGCCATATGAGTACAATGAAACCCTGTCCCTCACTATGAGTAACCAAGACACCACGGCACTCAATACACCACCGGTGATATCTAAACTACACTATTATAGGGTAGTTAGCTAGGTCGCACCCATATAGACTTGTGGTTGTACTGTTTTGCTCAGTTTGGACAAACACAAGCGCCGGTCCTTAAACGACTGGGTGGCTCATTCACAATTCCAAACATTCTCGTGCTAACTGCACTGCCAAACCTTCCATCCACCCTTGTCAACTTTTCCTTTGAAATCCATTTTTACTTTTAAATTATCAGTGATAACACCCATTACCACTTTTCAAACAAAGCATTTAACAATGGTAACATCCATTACCAAT
The DNA here is from genome assembly GCA_036346265.1 of Melocanna baccifera. Lineage (NCBI taxonomy): Eukaryota > Viridiplantae > Streptophyta > Magnoliopsida > Poales > Poaceae > Melocanna > Melocanna baccifera. The sequence goes on along the minus strand of CM070704.1, from coordinate 16,352,640 downwards.
GTTCAAACAAATCATTCATCAAAACATTTGATAAATATGCTACTCATTTGAGTATTAATACATTAATTTGCTACGCTAAGCATTTGCTAGTATTTTAAACATTCAACAATTTAATGCTAACTCATTATTGAGTAAAAGGGATATCCTAAGTTGACAATGGTACAAGGTAAACAATTTTCAATGGAAGGTATAGCAAATTGGGTATTTAACTACATTTTCTAAATCAAATTATCACTTGATATAACATAAGCATGCATTAATTTTAAAATAACTACCTAATCATTTTATAAATCATTGGAGCAAGTTGATCAAAGGAAACTTGCAAAACATAGGAACAAAATGGTCAAAGGAGACTTGCCTTCCTGTGTCTGGTTGAAATCTTCCACAACTTGCTCTTGTAAACCTTCGGACAATTCGGTCTCTACACGTAAATCGAGAATTCCAAATAAATAAAATAAAATAAAAATTCAAAAATTGAAAATAAATATACCAAATGAAAGATTGAAATTTTAGATGAATTTAGAAATTTGAATGGACCAATTTGGAGCTAAAATGAAAAAGATATGGCTATTTGAAAATCTCAGATTTGAATAAATCCAGAAATTCGGAAATCTCTGACATGTGGGGTCCACTGGTCAGCAATTTCATTTAAAATAAGTCTCTGACATGTGGGACCCACTGGACTCGGGACCCACTTGTCAGTGGCTAGCGCAGAGGGTGGTCGGCGACGGTGGGACCTACCGTCGCCGCGGATTAAACGGAGAAAACTCAACCTCGCCACGGAGCGGGCTCGAACGCCGCCGAGGAGTGGGAGGGGAAGAGAGCGGCGCTAGCCAAGTGAGCGGGAGGCACCGCCACCCCTAATGGGTAGGTAACCCTCTTGAGGGTTATCTGCGGGAGGCGGCGGCAACGTGGCATACACGTGGGCGACGCGTGGTCGCCGCGTGGCGCCACGCCACGCTTTTTGCCAACGTGGCGCGCGCACGCGCGAGGTGGCGGGAGGCGCCGGTGGCGCCGACGTGGCGCCGATCGCCGCCACGCTGCTGCCACCACGCACCGACGGCCGACGGGCCGGGGCGGTGGTGGCGCCGACGGGACCGAGGGTCGCCGAGCTCCGTGACGGGCGACGCCGGCCAAGGGTACCAAAATGAAGAGGAGGATGCAGGGAATGCATCGGTACCTTGCGCGGAGGCCGAGGGTGACCGGAAGGAAGGATCGGCGAGGAGGGGCGGCGATCGGAGAGGGACCTCACGGCGACGGAGGAGCTCGGTGGCATGCAGCACTCAAGGAGAAGGGTCGCGGGAATCGCCTTGGCACCAAAGAACGCCGGGAGGCGCTGGCGAGTGAGGAAGCCCGAGACGGCCGCAATTGCTCGCCGGAGTATTTGAAGCCGCGGGGAAGAAATCGGGCGTAGGGGGGCTCTGGCGCTCGGGTGATTCGCTTGAGAGGTGAGGGAGGGGCGGCAGCGGTAGAGGGACCTCGGGGTGCGGGTTTTATAGACCGGGAGGGTTGTAACGGCCGCGAAGTTCGCCGGAGCTGAAACGGTCGGAGGATGAATGCGACGGCGAGGAGAGGAGTAACGCGCGTCTTTATGCGGCCCACCGACGCGTGGAGGCGGGGATTAATATGCGATCGGCGCGGGAAGTAATCGAAAGGAAGGCAAGCATTGAAAGCTTGCTTTTGGCACTAATGGCGGCAATGCGGGTGCGGGGAGGAAGAATCGGCGGAGACGATGGGTCGACAGCGGCCCCGCATGTCGGCGAAGAAAGAAAATGGGAAAGAATGAGGGGACGGGTGGATGTGCGACGGGTGGCAAAGAGAAGCGATCCGACCACCGATTCTTTGGCGAAGGGTAAGTGATCGGGGCGATCACGATTCAATCCGACAACCGTGAGAGAATCCGAGCCGTTGGTGCATTAAGTGAGAAGGAGCGCCGAGATTAAGTGCGGCAACAGGAACGGTGCCGACAGCCACGCCGCGTCACGCAGAGAGGAGAATAAAGCAGCGAAGCGGTAAGTGGCTGGGAGCGGCTGGGATTGAATCGGGCGCGGAAACGGACGATCCGATGCTTGCCACGTGTCGATCCGAAGATAGGGGAAGGCGGGATTGAAACGGTAAGTGAGATCGGACGGCTGGAAATAGATCCGGCGGCGTGAAATGGCCCGATGGGCGACACTTGTCGGCTCCAGGAGAGTTTCAGAATTTTAATTACTTTTTGATTTTCATAAATGATTAGGAGGCTTTAAAATACTCAGAAAAATACCAAATAAATTCCAAAAATTCCAGAAAAATTCACATAACTCACTGATAATGTTTTAAACATATTAAAAATATTTCCAACTTATTTTGATATTAAATTTTCTTTTCAACAGAAACTTTAACTTCAGAAAATTCCAGATAATTGGAAATTATTAATTTAAAACTATTTCTTCAAAATAAAAGCAAAAATTGGGATGTTACAGCCCAGGTAGTAGTTCAACCCATACTCCTCTCGAAAGCCCAGCCTACTCCTCTAGCAGTCCAGCAATCTAGCCTAGTCCTCTCCCAGTCTCCCGGTCGCCCTAACCCACCCCTTGCATCACGCTAGTGAAAAAGAGGCCACACATGGCACCCCCTCTGGACTTCCCAAATTAGTTCTCCTTAGCTAATCCCCCAAACCCTAATCCCATGCACAATTCTTTCCTGAGATGGACGTAGCTATGCATCCTATGAAGTCCAAGACGGCGGCGACAGTGGCTAGTGCTGCAAAGCCACATAAGGTTAAGAAGGTGGCGACGGCGGCTGCCGGGTTGGCCAACTAGATCTCAATGCTGGAGAAGCCCAAGCAGAAGGTGGCAGCGACCGAGCAAATCTGGACACCAGAGAAGCCAGAGCAACCACTACCACTATGGAGGGTGTGCAACCACGGCATAGTAGTCTCCGTCAAGCAGGTCCAGTGGGTGGCACTTGGGTTGCGACGGGCGAAGAAGGGCTCAGTGGCAGCGATAGAGGCGACCAAGCAGGATGAGATCGATTCTGTTGAGAGGGAGCTTGGTGTGGGTGCCAGATCCAGTTGGAGCCTGATCAAACGCAAGGCCATGGACAAGCTGCCAGAAAGGTATGGATCTTGGATCTGCAGTTAATGTTGGATCTAGTTTGATTTCTTGTTTATGCTCCCAAAAAATCATTTCTTTTCTTAGTTGCAGACCATCATTCTAGTAATATGTACTTGCATTCTAGTAATCATTCTAGTGTTGCCAAACCTTCGTCTGAGGTTTGGCATTCTAGACTAGGCCATCCATTGTTCTCCATGGTCTAACGAGTTACAGAGTCAAATAAATTGTCATGCTCATCCCAACATGACAACTATGTGTGTGATGCCTGTATGCAAACAAAGAGTCATCAATTTCCATTTTCTCTATCAAATAACATGTCTAGTGCTCCTCTTGAACTTGTGTGTTCTGATGTATGGGGTCCTGCTAGAACATCTGCTATCGTTTTTAAATTCTATGTCATCTTCATTGATAATTTCAATAAATTTACATGGCTTTATTTGTTGAAAAATAAGGCATATGTGTTTAAGGTTTTTCTCCAATTTCAATCTTATGTTGAACGCAAACTAGATAAGAAAAATTCTCACTGTTCAATCTGCTTGGGGAGGGGAATATCAAAAGCTTTATTTCTTCTTCAATCAACTTGGTGTTGTTCATCATGTCTCTTGCCTACAAACGCATCAATAGAATGGAATAGCAAAACGCAAGCATAGGCATATTGTGGAAACTGGACTTGCACTTCTAGCTCATGCTTGTGTCCCTCTTCGTTTTTGGGATGACGCTTTTTCCATGGCTTGTTTTCTTATCAGTCACCTTCTAAGCCGTGTCATTGGTTTTGAAACTCTGGAACATTTGTTTGGGACCAAGCCAGATTACACATTTCTTTGAACCTTTGGTTGTGCCTATTGGCCGCATCGTAGGGCTTATAATTCTCGTAAACTTGCCTTCCATTTGCAACGGTGTGTTTTTCTAGGGTATAGTACGCACAAAGGTTATAAGTGCCTACATCCTAACACCAACTGAGTGTATATCTCTCGTGACTCTTGATGATAAACATCTGTCTGCACCTTTAGATCTTCTTCTTTCTCCTATTTTGTCATCCACACTTAGTTCATCACATGTGAATGACTAACATGACAATGCTCATATATTGACAATGCCTACTAATTCAGTTTTTGTAGAACTTCCTGCTGCTGTTATGCTTCTAGGTGACATGCAAGCCACTTCTGGTGATGTATCGGCCACTCCAGTACTCTCTGTGCAGATAATACTGTCATTGGCCATGACGTTGTAGGAGGTTCAGGAGGTTCTGATGATGGTGTTCCTAGAGGATCGATAGTTCTTGATCCTACCAGGCCATCTCATCCATCGACATCATGTCATCCGATGACAACTCATCTCCAGGACAACACTCATCGACCTTGCTGGTTTACTAATGGTACGGTACCATACTCCACCAGTCGTCGGGCGTTGTTGATGTGTGATGGCCAGGAGGGTCTCAAGGAGCCAAATAGTTATGCTAAAGTGGCTCAACATCCACAGTGGAGGTAGGCTATGGATGATGAATTTGGTGCTTTACTAAAAAAATGAGACATGGCAGCTGGTTGCTCCAAAGAAGAATATCAATATAATTGATTATCGATGAGTGTATAAAGTTAAGAAAAAGGCCGATGGCATGGTAGATAGATTTAAAGCATGATTGGTAACCAAAGGGTACAAGCAACGATATAGTCTTGATTATGATGACACATTCAGTCCAGTTGTGAAACCTACTACAATTCGCCTAGTGCTGTCTATTTCAATCTCAAGAGGATGGAGTCTCCGGCAATTGAATGTGCAAAATGCTTTTTTTGCATGGGCTTTTCGAGGAGGAAGTATATATGCACCAAGTTCCTGGGTATGAAGATAAGAAATATCCTCATTATTTTGCCGGCTTGATAGGCTCTATATGGGCTTAAGTAAGTGCCACGAGCGTGGTATTCCAGACTTCGCTCCAAGCTTCAAGAGTTGGGTTTTGTATCATCCAAGACTGATGTCTCATAGTTATCTACAACAATAGAGGTATAACTATTTATATGCTCATATATGTTGATGATATAATAGTTACAAGCTCCTCGAATGGTGCGATTGAGTTTATGCTAAAGTAGTTGCAAGCAGATTTTGAGGTCAAAGACCTTGGCACCTTGCATTTTTTTTCTTGGGCATTGAAGTTATTAAAAGAAAGAATGGCAGTATCTTGACCCAACACAAGTATGTGGGTAAAGCTATTATCACGAGACGACATACAACATTGTAAAGGAGTTTCAACTCCAATGCATGTCTACTACCGAACGACTGTCACGTATAAATGGAGAGTCGCTCTCGGTTGAAGATGGTTCAAAGTACTACAGCATAGTTGGTGCACTACAGTATCTTACTCTCACTAGGCCTGATATATCTTTTTTCAGTTAGCAAGGCCTATCAGTTTCTTTTTGCACCTACAAGCTCTCACTGGATGATAGTCAAGCGAATTCTTCGCTATCTCAAGCTCACTTTAGCTACATGACTTTGCATTCAAAAATCACCATCCACTCTTGTCAGTACTTTTTCTGATGCAGATTAGGCAGGGTGTCCATATGATCGCCGATCAACTGAGGGTTATGTGGTATTTTTTGGCTCTAACTTGATTGCACGGAGCTCTTGCAAACAAAACACTATCTTCCGATCAAGCACGGAAGCCAAATACAAGTCATTATCCAATGCTACAGCAGAGGTAATTTGGGTTCAATCACTTCTTTGAGAACTTGTTATTTATCAACCTTGACCACCAAGTCTTTGGAGTGACAATCTTGGTTCTACCTATCTGTCGTCTAATCCTGTATTTCATGCTCAAAGGTAGCGCTCAGTTTGACGTTGGCTTATGTTTTTTTACTGTAGCTGGCTTATTTTTTATTGTAACTGAGTTGATTTATTTGGTATAATTAAATTTAAAAAATGGAAAAATGGAAAAAAACATGTTATCCTATCATGGACAATGCAAAGAAATATAAGAAATAAATAAAATAAATAAAAAAGCCAAAAAATAAAAGAACCAGAAAAAGATGAAATTACCGAATAGTGAAAAAAAGCAGAAACCAGAAGCAGAAGTTGACTTTAAGCCAAAAATGAGCATAGACTAAACACATCGAGATAGACTTTCATTCTGTCAGAGAAATAGTAGCATTGAAGTTGTTCGAGATTCCATTTATCCCTTCTCAAGATCAACTCGTGGACATCTGTCGAGACCCGAATATGCAAATTCGGTCTCTCTGTGTAAACTGCACTAGTCCAGGATCACGCTAGTGCACACAGTCAAACATAGATGTCATCATAGTCATACACACGACAATAATAAAGGAAAACTCGAATACCGATAAAATATCAGAGGTACGACCTTATGGCCAAGCTTACAATATCTCTAGCCGGAAGGGCTTAACAAAATAGCAATGAAAACCAAAATAAAGCGTAGCGACCAATCGACAAGCCACAAAGCTATCGAGTGGAGAACGGCCTAATCCGTGAAGTCGCCGTAGTACTCCCTTCGGCACCTCCTGCCGATAGTACTCCTCTCCTCAATCGAGCAACATAGGCGTAAAGCCGTGAGTACATTGGTACTCAAGAAGTCGCTTGTAACAATAAATGCAATATAATATGCAAGGCTTACCAAAGGAAGGCTGAAAGGTTAATTTGCATAAAGGCATTTATTGATGAAATATATTAAATAACTTGAAAGCGAAAGTTAACTGAAAACAGTAACAATAGATAATCAAAGGAATAAATAAGAACCACTTGTGAACACCAATTCACAAGTTGAACCAACAGTGAACTACCTGTC